>JAQQZX010000016.1:791289-802554 GCA_030068355.1 Notoglanidium maculatum | reverse complement strand
CTTGTTCGAGGCCCCTTGGTCGAGGCCCCTTGGTCGAGGCCCCTTGGTCGAGGCCCCTTGGTCGAGGCCCCTTGGTCTCCATCTTAAGGGCCATTCTGTTATTTGTTTGTTTTTCTCTTGAGTAAAGTTTTTAGAGAATTTACCCAGAATCCAGTTCTGTGCAGGTTTGGTTCCTAAATAACTGACGAGGGTTAGGGTTTAACCCTAACCCTAACCCTAGCTCTTCATAAGTGTGACCTTGTTTTTGTTTTGTTTTTGTATTGTTATTAGATGCAGAAAACCCACAAATTGTGTTTTAGATGCTGTGTGAGATTTATTAATTTAAATATCTGATTTTTGTTAAAATGCTGTTGAAGGTCACTGAAGTGCAGAAGTGTGTTTATAACTGCAGAATATTGTAGAGATTAAATTAATGTTTTACTTAAAGCTGTAAATTCTGATTTTAACCCACATTGTTTGCGTTCTGTACTTGGGGGAAAAATAAAAAGAAAAAGAAGTGAATTCTTACGTTTGTACCTGAAACTCTCTTTTACTGCTGAATTAAATCAAGTCAATAATAAAAAGATACATATATTACATACTTATAAACTTACAATAGTTACAGATAGATGATTAATGAGAATAAGAAAAATTTCATGTTAAATATTTCAAAAACTAGCCTTTATTAGAACAGCTAAAATATCTAGCTAACAAGCTAATTAGTTAGCATTTTAGCTGATTAGCAAACTGACTTGACTGTACAGAACGGATTAAATAAATGTTAATAAAAGTAATCGAGTAAAAAATCTATAATATCAGTTTATATAACTTACAAAATTATTCACCTCTCCACGTTTATGTATAAGTGACGTTAGCTTGTTAGCATTCTAGGAACAACACAAGCAACAAAATGAACATTTTAAAACATTTACATTTATGTCATTTAGCTGACGCGCTTATCCAGAGCGACTCAAATACGTCTTATTCTATACAAGTGAGCAGTGAAGGTTAAGGGCCTTGCTCAGGGGCCCAGCAGTGGCAGCGTGGCGCTGCTGGGATTTGCACTCATGACCTTCTGATCACTAGTCTCGTGTCGTAACCACTGAGCTACCACAGACCCACAGACAGTTACTGTGTCCAAAGTTAGATTTTGTGTAGCTTGTATTTGTTCAAGCTTTTATTGAATAAAACTTTGCTTAATTCTGCTAGCTATTTCACAAACGAATAAAAATAACAATAGTCTTATAGCATGTCGGCTAATTAGCTAAGCTGGTATCACTCTGTAGCATCGATTTTATAAGATTTATGGAATTTTTGAGCTGTAATGAATATAAAGGTTTAAAGTCTTCTGTTGAATTCTGTGGGTTTGTTGCAAGCTGCTGCTGCTTTAGCTCAGGAAGCTTCCACAGTAAGTGCACATTTCATCTCTATTATCCTCTTACGTCTGCTTTATTTTCATTTCTAATTCTGTTTTTAATCGAGAGGTGGCACTCTGCAGCATGTCAAAGTCCTGCACACGAGAAGCGAGTAAAAAGTGATAACAGAAATGAAGCGGAGTTTTATATATATGAAATTCATTCATCATTAATTCAGTTCTAAAGTAAACTCCGTGTGGAGGACTCTGAACTTTTACTCATCTCAACACAGCAAATGAGTTAATAACAGTTAATAAATCCTCAGCGTGAGGAACATGTACACAATATACACAGTTTAATGTACATAATGTAAACAGTAAACAATATCAACAACATAAATCCTGTAAATGATGCATGAACACTGATTTACAGTTTTCCTCATTAAAGTGAGTGTGAAATGTGTGTGTGGAGTGTGTGTTCTGTACCAGGTTCTGGTTCATTCATCACAAAAATTATTAAACAGAAATGTTAATAAATTATTGTTCTTAAAAAGTATAGAGAAAGAAAGAAAGAGTGAATTTGTAAGACACAAAGTTATAAAGAGTGTGTGGTTATAGTGAGTGCTTGTTAGGAGATGAAATGAGGCTCCTGATTGGTCGACTTCTGTAACACTCATGATGACATCACACTGTTTCTTAGTTTTGTAAAAAACACTGTTGAGCAACACACACACACACACACACACACTGCTGTGTAATAATGGTGATGTTCACTTCCTGTTGTGTAACTTTCAGTTGTGTGTGTTTGTGATGTTTAGGTTGTGCAGAGCCACATGGACTCCTACCTGATGAACAACCTTGACACAGACCTGGAGCAATAAAACACGCGCACACACACACACACACACACACACACACACACACACACACACACACACACACACAGGTTTTTATTAAAAAGTGGACAGCTGACCTGAACACTGGACCGTCACTTCCTGTAGTGTGCACTACGTAGTGATGTTTTGTCTCCCCTACACAGAGCTGTACATTTTGATTTTAAATCTTTAGTGCTGTTAGCGCACACAGCTAATGTTCTTCTGCACGTTGTGTTACAGTCTGTTAGTGAATTTGCATACAGCCAATAGGAGCTCGGGGGCGTGTCTTTGTACATATTCCTTGAAACACTTGTAGATCTGCATCGGTCAATTGCATCTGTAGTTACATTTTATCATAATATGCTACTGAAGCCCCTCCCACTGCCCTCCACTGAGCCACGCCCCCTTCTGGCCCTGACCTGCTGTATCAGCGGAACACTGAGAGATTAACACATCATTTCATTTAACTGCTTAGAGTAATGTTAGTAAAGAAGCAGTTTTAAACTGCAGTCCGTAAAAGCACCAAACATTATGTTCAAAATTCTAACATTAACACAAGAGCAATTATAAATGTTTTATAAATATAATTAAGGAATGTCAGAGAGCGTGCTGTTGTAAGAAAATAGTCCACGCTGCAGTGCTGTGATGCGTTACCTCACCAGAGCTGATTGTCCTGAAACAGCACGTCCCTGAGTGTTTTATTCCTCTTATACCACAGCAACAATTACAAATTTAATTTATTAATGAATGGCAGGTTTTGAGTGAGTGAGTTCCTGTTGTCACTGACGTTATAGCAGCTATAAACAGTTCTTCCCTCGCTGCATCTCTTAATTATACCGCTCTCTCACACAGCCGGGTCGTGTCTGTGGATGACACCGTTAGAACGTTTTTGTGTTCTGGGAGTCGTCCGGCAGGATCCGGGGGCATCCGTGTGTGCTGTATCGCCTCCTCTCTCCTTCCTCACAGTACAGCATGATGTGCTGTATGTCTGTGATTTGCAACAGCAGAATGAAGACTGATCAGCTTTGAACCTTTATTATAGTGTTTTTTTCATGCCCGGTCCATGGGCGTGGCTTATTTCTTCGCTATGCTGTACCACATCTGTTGAAACTGTACATACTACCTTTGTTGCCATCACACATTCACTGTCGGCCTAGGGTTAGTGCTGCTGGCGATGGGTCCGGTGTCTGCCGTCGTGGCTACCGTGGCTTCATTTGCATATTTACTCCTCCCTCATTCTGTAGCCGGAACGCCTATGAAATCCGTCAGAATGGCCACAGTACGCCCCATCCACGGTAAAAACAGCTCGACCAGCTGTGTGAGAAAGTAGCATAAGACAAAAACACAAGAATCCATTAACAATGAGAAGTGTAAACTCCTCCGTGCTGAGGATGTGGAACCCTTACAGTTCCATCTTTACCTCTGCCTGTTACACAGCGCTCACACTGGACACTCCTTCCATAAACATGTCATCTTACAGAAATCTTCACCACATCACTGATACTTAAAATCAGCTTATTATCAGTGGCGTGTGCACTGTACACGTCCCTGTGAACGAGCTGTTACCATGGAAACGATAATGTATTAATGCAAGTGCGTTAATAAAAAGCTGCTGTTATAGAGAATTAATCACCACCTTCTGATTGAGGAACACAGACACACTGTTGTAAAATGCCAAAGTGCTGAATTTGCTTTGTGGTGTAAAACTTAGATTTATGATCTTTGAGTTTAGGAATTATTACAATGATTTTGTTTTATTTTGAATCAGATTTTTGTAAATGATGTTAAACTCCCATTAATCCAGTCCATTTATTGAGAGTATTGTGAAGCTGAGACTTTATTTTAGTGTAACACACTCGCTGTCCTTCAGTAAACACGTTAAATTCCGTGTGTGTGTGTGTGTGTGTGTGTGTGTGTGTGTGTGTACTGTTTGCGGTAATCACACCGATCAGCACAGCACTAAATTATTATAGTTATTATTAATTCTGTTCTGATTTATCGTTATTTTTGTAGTAAATGTTACATTCCAAGTTGGTGAGAGACTCGGAGACTTTATCACCACTGAGTTGTGAATTTACAGAGGACTTCTAATCATATTTAATATTAATGTTTATATCTGAGTAATTTATATAAAATGTTTGCTGGATTCTTCATGAGAAACTGTTCCAGGTCACTGTTTGGGATTTTTATTTTGTATTACTCTGTGCCTTATTCAACAGAAAGAAAAGCAGAAGAATCTTTTACAAAAGCCTGACTCAGTTCCACTTCCTCTGGCCCCGCCCCTGTCATTGCCTGGCCACGCCCCCTGTTGGCTGTTCCCACCTGCGCGCGTGATAAACCTCACTGTGTCTCATTAATGTTTATTCTGTAAAAGCACAATGAAGGTCTCACTTTAGTTTATTTACATTTTAATAGTCAAGCACATTGGGGGCGGGAACTGTTCTTAGGGGGCGTGGCAATGTAAGATCGGGGTGGGGCTAAGGCAAGAAAAAGCAGGCTTTGTAGCTAAAGCTCTGTGTGTCGGTCATCAAGGTGAGGAGATGTTGCGTCTGGTTATAGTGTGAATGTTTTTAGTGTTTATTTGTTTTTGTTTTTTTGGATATTTTTATAATACAATATGCAAATGATTTATAGTATAAACTTTATAAAATCTGATTATAAAGCAGTTTATTTGTGCTGGTGTGATGGTTAATTTGTCTCTTTATTGTGTCTGAATTTATACAACTTAATAATAAACACATTTTATTTATTCAGATTTTATTCAGAAATAATTGATTTATTTTATATATATAATAAAAATGCCCTGCCCAGGGTGTACCCCGCCTCTCACCCGAAGTCTGCTGGGATTGGCTCCAGCTTCCCTGCGACCCAGACGGATAAAAGCGGTATAGATAATGGATGGATGGATGTTTCATAGTTATGAAGTGTTTATTTATAATCCTCAGTTATAATTGTGACTTTTTGTCTCGTCACATTTACAACTCAGAGGCTCTGAAATTAAATAAACAATCCTTTAAAATGTGTTTATTTATTACACTATAACATCTTAATGTAATAATTTTAATACATTCTCTGATGACGTAGGTCTATGACGTAAATTGTGCTTTTTTGTTTTATTTTGTTTTCTTGGCTTGACTCCAACGGCACATGGACACCAAACAAATCGGTGTTCATTACTGGATATAAAGAAATACTTTTTACCTCTTGGAAACGCTTTGCGTCCTCGGGTTGCTACGGAAACCAGGCCTCCAGCCCTCGACGTCGCCTGATGCCGGTGGCCGGGGGAGGGTTCGCCGAGAGCGGTGTGCGAGGAAGTGGAAGCGCAGCAAGCCGGCCCCTAACAACCATAATACTTTCCAACGTCTGTTCTCTGGACAATGGATTGGACTGTATCCGACTCCAGCGGACTACCCAGCGCGAGTTCAGAGATTGCTGCGTCATTGTTTTCACGGAGACATGGCTCAGCGGCAGAGTTCCGGACGCCGCTATTCAGCTAGCCGGGCTAACTGCGTTTCGTGCCGACAGGTAAGTAGCTCTGTGTGGTAAGACTCGCGGTGGTGGCTTGTGTGTTTATATTAACACGGAATGGTGAAAGAACTCTGTGCTAGTATTTAGCTACTGCTCACTGCTTGTGGAGTTTGTGACAGTTGGATGCAGACCTTTTTATTTACCCCGGGAATTCACTGCTGTGTTCATTATCGGAGTGCACATTCCCCCCAGCGATAAAGCTGTTGTCTTGTATGTAGCACCATGGTCCTGGAGAAATGTCTCGTTTCACTGCACACTGTATTACATGTATATGGTTGAAATGACAATAAAAGCCACTTGAATTTGAACTTGACAGGAATTTTCACAAAACACAATGTTCATGTGAGATGGTGAACATATTTTATTGTTAAATATCATGTAAACTATATATTATACAAAAGCAGTGCAACTTAAAATTCTAAACTTTGTGATAAATTTAATTTAATTTAATTCTAAACTTAAAATAAAACATTTCTCATTGTGATAAAGAATATCAGGCCTGAAGATGCTCGAGTTTCCTGCTGCATGAAAACATCACTTCAAGTCAGTGTTTAAAGATCAGAGCTGTGAGCTTTACACTGTATACTTTAGCATGTTAAAGAATGCTGCAGAGAATTTATTAATGAGTCATGTTTATTTTACAGTCAGCTCCAGAAATATTGGCACCCTAGATAAAGATCTGTAGAAAGGTTGTGTGTGCGTGTGTGTAGTTAATGATCACACACTAAAATATTAGTAAATTTATATTGATTGTAAAAGTAAATAAAAAGAAAATATTTGTCAAAACCATGAAAGGCATTTCCACACATCTTTAATGAGGGTGCCAATACTTCTGGAACTGGCTGTAAGTTGAAGTCCTACAGATCCATGAAAGAATGGGGTGAGAATTCTAAATAAAAACTCCTATGTATCATTATTGTGTATATATTTTATATCACTGTGATGATTAATAGGAACTTTGTTCTAAAATAAAACTACAGTTTATTCTTTAGTGTTGAATTCTGAGTGTAAAATAAAGTGAATAAATAAACAGCTGGAATAAATCCAGTGTGGAGCAGTGCTGCAGCTTCACTTGTCATCAGGAGCCAGATACTCCTTATACATGGAGTAGATCACACCTGCAACACAACACACCTGCATTAAAGCCAGCCAATGACATGCACACACTGGGACACGCCCACTGGGCAGGGACACACCCACTCACTCTGCACAGAGTAAAAGTGATAACTTTAGTGAAAAGTGTTAGCAGCTGGAAAGGTTCAAGGAGTTTTGTTTTCATTGTTTTCGTGTGAATTTTGCGGCGTGTCCTCTAACCAGATTTTGTAAACATTTCCAAAAATATATATTTCTCCTTTTTAGGTTTATTTTAGGAACAGATTACAAATTACAAAGAAAAAACCCTAAACAACACTGAAGATAAAAGTAACAGAAATGTTTTGGTGTTTGGTCCGTCTCCACCTGAGCCCTAAATAAACACTAGAGGTACGTGCAGGACGCTGATCCTATCTCACTCTGCCTCTCTCTCAACACTGGATTTATAGATACCCATAATTCCCTGCTACTCACTGGCCAACCAATCAGCTTTGACTTCAGTCAGCGCTTAACCTGTAACGTGAGCGTTCCCCTTTGAACCAGTTTTAAGGAATCATGAAGGTGTGTGTTCTACCCCTGTTTGACTCCTCATTGTAGTGAAACATTAAAACTGTAATAAACACAAATGCTGCACATGCTAATTACTAGCACATAAAATCACATAATTACTGAATACACACATTTCCACAAAATCCCTCTCACCTTTTTTACTCACTTTCTCTCACACAGAGACTGAACTGTGTGTGTGTGTGTGTGTGTGTGTGTGTGTGTGTGTGTGTGTGTGTGTGTGTGTGTGATAGCCACACAGAAAGGAAATCAGTTCCTTCACACAGCGAATAAAATGCTGCTTCTGATACACAGACATTAAGCTGGCTTTCTGTTCGAAGGATTTATAGCGCATTATCATCAAATCCAGCAGAGGAACTGATTAGATTTTGCATATTTTTAAAATTTGATCCAAACAGGGTCAAGGTCACAGCAAGGTCAAATGTCTGAAACAGCTTCCTTCCTGTTTGTTAGTGACTCAGAAAGAGCAGACTTGCTGTTTGACATTTTGTCACTCTAATTCATTAACACACTAACTTTATTTACACAAATTAAAGCTGTCATTTTATGATTAAAAGTTGATATTATGATCACACTCAGTGTTCCTGGGACACACTCCAGACCACAGTGACTCGGGACCAGGATAAAGCTCTTAGGTTAAATTTAAACGTTTTGTTCTCACCAAGTGTCATGGCGCCGACCACGAAGCCCTGAGCCCTGACCCGCATGTGAATCAGATGGACAGACATTTTCGTGTCGCCACGAGATTTCAGCTTGTAGAATCCATATGCTACGACCCCGAGGAAACCCGCCATTCCTAAACACACACATGCACAAGATTAATGATTGTTATAATATTGTGATAAAGCCAAATTAAGCACTATTCTTCCTTTGACGAGTGAGTGAGCAAACAGGAGCGTGTGTAGCATCTCAGTGAAAATTACATTCTACAATAAAACCACAAACATTAACTTGCAGAGCTGTAGATTTTATATCACAATGAAATCCCTGTGACATGAAGAAACGACTCAGGTGCAGACGAAACTTCAGTACAGATAAAAGTACTGATACAGGTACTGTTAAAGAAAACATTAAAGTGGGAAGTGAGTTGAGAAAAGCAGCAGGTGTGTGTTACTCACCTATAGGGACGAACGGAGACTCTTTAGCCTTCCTCATTAACTTGGAGGACTGATCCTCATCAGCAGACCAGGTACTGTTCGAGCTCATTATCCAATTAACTAGAGAAAAACACAAATTAATCCAGTTAGTGACAAAACTGACATGAAACAGCGGCCACTTTATGCAATTTACTGAAACATCAGCATTATTCTGTCACTTTTACATCTCTTATAATCTGACCAAGAAACTTCAGTAAAAAATCACAAACACGGAAAAAAATCACAAACACCAATTATTATTATTATTATTATTATTATTATAACACTCTTTGGTAACATTAGGATAAGCTCTGTGTTAATTACAGTAAATCAGATAAACAGATGAAATGTAAATCCAGATAGAATGTGTTGTCCAATAGCGCGGATTCCGTGTTATTAACTGGTTATAAGCAGTTATAATGGGTGCAGAAGTGTTGCTCAGGCCACAGGCTTCCAGCCGCTCAGCAGTCTGACCGTTCACTGTTCTAGGAAGCGATCCGAGTGACGTCTTTAACGGCGCCAGTGCGTCATACCGGAAGTAAATTCGCAATAGGACGAATGAACCGGCTTCTTTAATAAAATCCAGATTCGTTTTATGAATGTTCCTGGTTTACCTTCTCTGACATAACGGCATATTGGATGCAGTAAATGTTTAAATATATGTATTTATTTGAAAATATATCTTATGTATAACCTCTCGACGCGAAGGTCGTCTTAACCAATCAGAGACCTCAGTCTTATCCGGGTATTCCAGAGGCTGCACTCTACAGGCTGGCTGGTTTGCAGACGAAATTATGATATCTAACCAACTGCTTGAGGCAAAAGTCATTTTTCTCAATGTAGACTGACGTAGAGAATATCTCCACAAGGACCTAATTATAATCATGATCAATACAGACAAGCTAGTCTGCCTTTTCAGTGAAGATAGCCACACTAGGCAGCAGCGCGGGGCAGAAGCTGTAGTACAAGATTACTAAATAAAATATTAAATACTAAATTTTATATATATATATATATATCTCAAGGTAGTTGACAAAAAATATATAAAACCTTCGGCAAAAATAGAGATACGGTATGTAATCCGGAAGTAAAAGAACAGCCCACGATTGAAATGAATGAAAGGAATTCACTTCCGCTACTGGAGTGACGTCACGCTCGGGTTCTCTACTGCCAACGCAGCAAAGAAAAAAATCACAAATCTATACATGAGAGGCGTGATGACGTCTTAGCGCTTTAGTGTAGAGATACAGGGTCATACAGGAGCTCTGTGTGAATGGACACCAAGCGATAAAGCGGAATATTTTTATAGATTAGTCTTTAAAACAGCTCGTTTTGTCTCAGAACCAGCAGCTACACCACCATCCTTCTCCTCCTCAGTCCGGCTCTTCATCACTGATCAGGTGCGCGCGACTCAAGTTTATTACATTTACTCTGCTGTATTTTCATTGAACTCCATCTTTATTTGATCTAACTGAGGTTTCAGAAACACTGTTGAACATTTTGACACTTTCCTGTAAAGTGAGGAAAGCTCCGAGGCCTGAAGAAACGCCGTAAATGTAAAAACATTCCTGTATAATCATTTTCAGGTGATTTATTCACATTCATTGTTATTCAATATTATTCTAATTACCGTAATTAAATACAGGTTTAATTACAGGGTTATTTACACTGTTGAGAATTTAAACTTACTTTAGTTATCACTTTGGCCAGGTGCGTTATGCTCGTGTACCTGTGTAACCTTCTGATATTATATTTAAATAAGTTTTATTACCTTGAAATTATTCCACAAACTTTCACATTCACTCTTATCTTTATAGAATATTTTATTTTTATTATGCTGAGTACTATCATTATTATTAATAGTAGTAGTAGATTATTGTGTGTGTGTGTGTGTGTGTGTGTGTGTGTGTGTGTGTGTGTGTGTGTGTGGTACAGATGGCGAGTCCACGAACCCGACGTGTTCTGAAGGAAATCAGGACAGATGACGGAAATAATGTGTGTACAAATTCACTTTACATACTGCAATATAAAAAAATATTTCTTATCATTGTACAGGTACTGTGAGAGAACAATGAGATTGTAATGAGATAACTGTGTTATAGTGAGATTATAGTACACAGTGTTTTATATCTGTAAACCCTAATAAGCAACAGAAGTCACAATAAGTAACAAATGTACTTTAGTGGCACCATCGTTATTATATTCTGTGTGTGTGTGTGTGTGTGTTCCAGGTGTGTTTTGAGTGTGGGGCGTTTAACCCTCAGTGGGTCAGTGTGACGTACGGAATATGGATCTGTCTGGAATGTTCTGGAAAACACAGAGGACTCGGAGTTCACCTCAGGTCAGTTACTGAGCTGAGAGACAGACAGAGAGAGAGGGTCATCAGTGAGACAGATGGACAGACAGGTGATTGAACTCTCTTTTCCTCTGGATGTGGTTGCTGTAGCTTCGTGCGCTCGGTGTCGATGGATAAGTGGAAGGACGTGGAGCTGGAGAAGATGAAAGCTGGAGGAAACGAGAAGTTCTGTCTGTTTCTGGAGCTGCAGGATGATTACAGCCCCAACTGGAGCTTACAAGAGAAATACAACAGCCGAGCTGCAGCACTGTTCAGGGACAAAGTGAGAGACACACACACACACACACAGAGACAGACTCAATCTTGCACACACACACACACACACACACACACACACACACACACACACACACACACACACACACACACACACACACA
>JAQQZX010000016.1:720466-738265 GCA_030068355.1 Notoglanidium maculatum | reverse complement strand
CCCCACACACCCCTCACACACACTCTTCACCCTCCTGCCATCTGGCAAGAGGTACCGAAGCATTCGGGCCCTCACTGTTAAACTGTGTAACAGCTTCTTCCCCAAAACCATCAGACTCCTGAACCCTGGGGGACTGGACTCACACACACACACACACACACACAAACACACACACACACACAAACACACACACACAAAATGAATACTTTTAACTACCTCTGCAATATTTGCACTTGTCTGTCACTGACCAGGATTCTACAGAACTTGCACAACTTGGATTAGCGCTGCATTGTCTTGTGTTGTGATGTCTGCACTGTCTGCACTGTTTGCACACATGCACTTTATGTTGTCGTCTGTTGCACACGTGCACTTTTGTAACTCTGTCTCACATGCAGCACCTTGGTCCTGGAGGAACGTCGTTTCATTTCACTGTGTACTGTATCATCTGTATATGGCTGAAAGGACAATAAAAGTCACTTGACTTGGCTTCTCCCCGTGCCTGTGTGGGTTTCCTCTGTGTGCTCCGGTTTTCTCCCACAGTCCAAAGACATGCAGATTAGGTCGCCTGGCTACTCTAAATTGCCCACAGGTGTGAGTGTGAGTGTGAATGTTTGTTTGTCTCTGTATTAGATGTGTGATAGATTGGTGACCCGCCCAGGGTGTAACTCCGCCTCTCACCTGCGATCCTCAGGGATTGGCTCCAGCTTCCCCACCACCCTGACGGATAAGAGCTGAAGGTAATGGATGGATGGATTTTAAAAAAAGGAGAGACAGACAGAGAGAAAGAGAAGAAATAGAGATAAAGAGAAAATAAATAAATAAGAGAGAGGAGAGAGAAGAAATAAAGCAATAGAGAGATAGAGAAAGAGAGTATAAAGAAATTAGGAGAGAGGGAGAGAGATATTAACAGTTCCCAGTGCTACATAATTTACCTTTTCCCATGATTGAGTTACATTTATTTGGCTTTCTCATGGTTTTGAGTCATTAAAGTCATCATCACGAGATAATCCTGTTTTCCTGAGATGACAGAAATGAACTTGCTCTCACTCGGCTTCTAGAAAAACTCTGAGTTTCAACACTGGAACATTCGCTAACTCATCACCTTTGACTTTATTTCTTTTCTTTTCATTTGTTTGTACCTAACAAAACTAAAAGATATATATTTTTAAAAGATATCATTGTAATTTCATTGTACATTAATTTTAAGTTGAACATATGCAAGTTTTGAAACTTTTGAAAGTAAAACAGTTTTGAACAGTTAAAAACAATTAGGAAGCCGTTATTATCTGACAAAAAAGGGCGTCGGAGTAACGCTTACAGGGCGTCGGAGTTATGACATTACGGAGATTTCACTTCACACACAACTTGAAGTTCAGCGATATTCAGCTGATATTCCGGTGCCACTTCTGCAGTGTGTGTGTCTCCGGGACAGTGAGACAGCGGAGGTCCTGTCTGTCTCACTCCACTCAGGTGTCTGTCAGAGCGTGGTGTCTGCCCCACCCACAGAGACCCTGGAGGGACACGCCTCCGTCTCAGCTCGTACTCCAGCTCTTCCTGTTCGGCAGTCGAGTCGATGTGCAGAATTCTGGCCCTGTTCCCATCATTACAGTACTCCAGCGCGCTCTCCCAGCTCATACCCACATCACTCACGTGGATGGATGCTGATAGATACAAAAAAACCATAATGTACAATTTAGACTTTAGAGTGATATCAGTGACTCGTTCATGTGTTTGCTGATTGTAAAGTCAGCACCTACTCTGGTAGCACAGAGCGAAGTACGAATTCATGCATAGCACTGACAGCCATTTCCCTTCAAACAGTGTTGCACAGCTGTATGGTGATGACTGAGGTTCGTTCTCACGCCAGTCTCTGAAGGCGGAGTTTCCTCCATCAGACCACTCCCAGTCGTCACGCAGGAG
Source organism: Notoglanidium maculatum (assembly GCA_030068355.1). Lineage (NCBI taxonomy): Eukaryota > Metazoa > Chordata > Actinopteri > Siluriformes > Auchenoglanididae > Notoglanidium > Notoglanidium maculatum. The sequence continues at coordinate 736,345 of JAQQZX010000016.1, read as the reverse complement.
GCCGATCCAGAACGACGTGCCGCTCTTTAACCCTTCTGTTTGCACATCTTTGTTTTGCCGCTGATCCCCGATGCTGGCCAGGTCAGTGTAATTCTTCCTGCAGTAGTGCTGAGCTTCATACCAGCTCACCTTCTCAGTGATTAAATGATAATTAATTTTGTGCTGAAGAACCCCTGTGAAGATTAAATGTTAGACACAGCTGATTTAAGTGCATGCATTAGTGAATTTGGTGTGAGCAGATCATCAGTTAACTGTTCCGGTCTTTACCTCCTTTATAACACAAAAAGTTTCTTGTCTGCCGGCAGGGAAGACTTTCCCACGATCCATCATCAGGCTTCATGGCAGCACAGCAGTCTGATACTCCACAGTCTCCTGTCAGATTGCTGAATGTGACATCATCTCCGTTAGACCATTTCTCACTGGGCTGACTGCGATACAGACCGATGAGCCAAGCAACGTGACTAACAGATGCGGTCATATTTTTCAGTTTCTGGTTGTCCTCGTCAGTGTACACAGTGGCCAGGTCAGTGTGGTTTGCTCTGCAAGCTGCTCGAGCTTCAGTATAATTCACACCTCTGTGTTGAATCTTATGGAACGTTGTGAGACGGCTCAGGACTGGAGAAGAAAAAGCTGAAGAAGAAAAGTCTATGGTTATTGTAGCAGGACAGAAGTGATTTTCACTCATTTTCAGTTGTGTACCTTTGAAACGACGGCTCATTTTCTGAAGTTTCACTGCGTACCATTTAATGTAGTACAGAATTATCTTTAGTAATGAGTTAGCATGTTTTCCTGGTGCTTAATCTCTCAACTAAGCAAATGTTGGGCAAATAGTTGGATCAGGAACTCAGACCAGGTATCAGCTGGCCTCCGTCACTGAATGTTAGCTATGAGCCTCAAAGCCAAGTCAAGCTCGAGTCCAAATGAACGGCCAAGCCTGTATTTAAGCTAATTAGCTTTATTCATGCATCAGTGATTAATCAGTAGAAGGTTTGTGCATGAAGAAAGAAAAGACAAAACAAACATTATTTTTCTAAACGTAGTTAAGACCAAGACCATATTTACAGAGACCAAAGAGAAGACATGACAAGCAAGTATCAGTTCCAGTAACAGTCCAAGAAAATACAGACAACATCTCGAGACTGGATTCGAGTCCTACAGCTCTAATTCATTTTTTTCATTAAGAAGCTTCTGTGGGATGTAAATATATCAAATACATGTTAAAATGTGCTGTAATCTAGCTATAGCCTTAAATATGTTACAAAATCAGCATCATTAATTATTAAAGTTCCAGAATTTTGGTAAGAAGAAAGAAAGAGAGAAAAAAATTTAAATCTAAAATTTAAAAGGTTCCCTCATTAGGTTTTGGTATAGCCCTTTAATTTCAGTAGGTTTTATTAGTGCTACATAATAATAATTTTAGATGCTATTTAGGTTTCTAAAGCACATGAATTATGAGTATTTTTACCTGAAATCAGGAGGAGCAGGACTGGTACGGTTGCCATGGTGATGCCAATGCTGTTTATTAATAAATTAAAACTTGATGGAAATCAGAAAGTCATCAGTTCAGTAGATCCAGGTAAAGTGCTGATCAGGTGCTCAGGTGTTCATTCCCGAATGAAGCGTCACCTTCAAATGAAAAACATTCGAAACTGTTTGCACCCTGTGATCGAGACGGCCAGGAGATGATCAACTACACATGCAAATGCGCATGGTGAGAGGTGTGATGGTGCTACAGTGCAGACTCACGGGATTAAAGTTTAACCTGAATAGCATTAAACTTTTTAACCAATGAAGCCGGGCGTTGGGGCGGGATGGCTGGGTCAGGACTCGGAATCAGGTTCTCCTTCCTGTTACATGCTTCCTTAATAAAAATAACTCACTCAGAATATTCATTCAAAATGCTTTCATCAGAAGTTACACGTTTCAAGAGTTTTGGAAAATACACTGACGCAGAGCGGGATAGAGAGGGAAAAAACCAGAGAGAAAAGAATAAAACAACCCAGATGATGTGTTTATTCCATCGCACATCTGAATGTACTATATGCAAAGCGCTGTGTGGGTTTTACAGCATTTTTACAGCGTTCCTGTGGTCGAGAACACACACAAACACAAATACACCACAAACACACACACACACTCAGTATTCCCAGTGAGCACATCTCTCTCTCTCTCTCTCTCTCTCTCTCTCTCTCTCTAATAGCATCTTGAACATTGTGTAACTGTGTCAGGAGCTCACTTGATTTATGAATGGTTTAATGTGAAAGACTCACAAACATCTCTTTTACAAATTAATATTATAAATATATGACAACTAATTAAAGCCCCACTCTGTGTGATTCTGCCCCCTGACCCCCCTGTCTTACCCCTCCCTCACCAGGCGTGTATTAGAGCGTACGGTGGCCCTCAGGAGCCCGTAGCATACTTCCAGGTGCTTACATTCACACACTCTTGCTTTTCTGTGCTAAATAATAAGTATGATTCTCCATTTTACACAATTTAGGTTCTGATTCCTCTTCTTTCTTCTTCCTCGTCTTCCTTTCTGCTTCTTTGTCATCCTTTCTTCCGGATTCACGCTGCCGCTTGTAAAAACGTGAAACTCTAGACGTTTGATATAAAGGGCTCATTCTATGCTTACAAAAACACGAGTCGTAGTTACAGGTAATTGAACACATATTTATGAATATTATATTCCATTTCTGCTAATAGAGCCCCCTAAATCCTACCTAGTGTCCCTTTAAAGATTAGATGAATACTGTATATGCTATTTTAGTCGTTATGGCTCTGCACTAGTGTAGCTCAACAATACAGACAGACTTCTCTGTCCTTGCTGGAACAACAGAAGTCAAGAAAACAAGCCTGAAAAATGCACAAACATTTATTGAAATGTAATAAATTATAATTAAAAAATATGGGATGCGCTGAGTTTGGGGCTGCAGAATATTGTACTGTAAAATAATGTCCATTTGGGGTTATTGGAAGCCCTGCGTTTCCAAAATTACTTCTGTTAGTTGTAATTATTATTGCTCTCTGATACACAAGCATTAGCATTCCTGATCTTAATCTACTCACTCACTCCTTATTACACATAAAGCAGACTGCTGATAAATATCTCTTTTTACTTGAGCTAGTGACGTCATCTTGCATAAGTCATGTATTAGTGAGCTAAATTCTGCGACAATTAGCAAGCGTCGTTTGCTAATAAACCCTCATTACCATCATTTAATATCTTACATTGTCATTAATATAGATTATTAATTATAATATATTAATTATATTAATATATATATACACACTGTATATACACATCAGTACGCTTTATGGATTATACATAAACATATAAATATTTGTCAGAAGCCCTTTTAAGCCTCGTCTTTGCATTCAGTGTGAAATAAGTTCGAACCTAAAATTACAATCACAATTTCAAAATATAGTTGATATGATTTATTTGTGAAGTGTTAACTCCGTTCGACTGACGTGGACTCCGAGGCTTCATGGCGATGATTTGGCCCGCACACACGTGCAGCCCACAGTGACTCTCTGGAACTTCACAGTGAAGCACTTCCTGTTCTTTGGGTCCTGCGTGAGCACCAGCACGTTGCTGTATATCGGCATCGAGTTCAGCTCATGGTGACGTTGGTTGTCAGGATACGAGCAGTGATGCGACTGACACTCCGCCTCAAACATGACTCCGGGGATCCTGCGTGCGTTGGTGTGAGGGCTGCCGGATCAGAAACAGAGCAACATCATGAGAAAACACAACATCTGATCTAAATCATGCCATTCACGGAGCAACTCTTCTGTTTTAACCTCAAGTCCAGTTCTGCGCTCTGATTGGTCAGAAGGTGCTGATTAATTCTCTATAACAGCGTGAAGTTTTCTGTAAAGGGACGTGTGTTTATGTAACATTTATGGAAGACTCCAGTGTGAGAGCTTTGTAACAGTCAGCGATAAAGCTGTAACGCCATGTGGGAGGCAGACGTAAACCTTCTGAATTATTATTATTAGCAGTATTAGCATTAGTATTAGCATTAGTGTTAGTAGCTTGGGCGTTACTCACATCCATTTCCAGGCAGACAGCGAGCGGTTGTTGATGTTGCCGTTTCCTTCCATCGTCTCCGACTCCAGATTGTAGAAGTGTTTGGGGAGTATCAGGCCGATGTCACAGACCGTCGTCTGTCCAGATGTGGTGTGTGTGAGATTCAGCATCAGAAATCCACAACAGAGCACAGCCTGCGGGTGCGAACACTCGGATTGAGACGATTCCCGTGGAAAGTCAACTAAAATCATGTCCATTAAATGTACAGTGCATTTGATCAGGATACATTATAAAAACTACTCTACTGTGTGTGTGTAAAACGAAGAGAGCATGCTATTATATGTTTATAATACCATTAATGTATAGTTCTAATATCACTAATGCAGAAAATAGAGTTTTAAAAAAGAGTAGTCTTCGTTATAGACCTTCCCTTTTAGTCTTGTTTATTTATTATGCTGTGAGATAAATAAATGAACAATAAGCCGGGCAGTAAGGGGTTAATCTGACTACCTATAGAACTCTAGTATAATAACAGTTAATCATTTATTTATAAATTACATTATATAAAGCTAATTTCTTCCCAGCACAAACATTTACGCAGCAAAATGTGATTTGCATAACCAAATCAGTACTTGTGTTGTGTCACAGCCAGTTTCGGTATGCTGCATTACACGTGTGTTTTGTGCATCGATTCTATTCTATTATCAGTTCTATCAGTGAATTCAGGTATCAGGTATATCAATATCAGTAAATTGTTTTGATTCTCGTAAAGCTCCTCCAGAACCTGAAGGTAACATGTTATATAAATACCTTATGATCTTTATCATTATTAGAATTCCTTGTTAGCGTACTTACCATTAGTTTTAAGCTCATCGTCGCTGCTTCTCAGCCGACTCGCTAAAATCGTAGAGCATCTCACGTTCGCGCTGCCTCTATATATAGTTGAGGGCAATGAGCACATACAGTTGATTTATCTGATAATGTGCCCTCAATCTGACCTGGATTGCATTATCAGATCATTTAACAGGTGAGGGGGAGTACCATCACGCCAAATTAGGCTGCTTTTTCCACTTCTTAGAAGAAAAGGAGTGGAAAAAAACTAACTCTGTCACGCAAGTGAAGAAACTGGGGTCTAAAGCAAGGGTGCTTCCACGTGTGCAGCATTTGGTGCGTTTGAACAGGACCTTCTGCGTTTTCCTGCTCGCTGCGGTGCCTTAGATGAGAGCGCAGCCCTGACGCTCAGGTGTGGAACAAAACAACCAAACAACCAAAAGCGTCTGAACACGGTTCTGATCCGCTCGAACTCCAGTGCGGTTTGACTGCAGTGAGAAAGTGACTCGACTCTGAATCAACTCCACTGCAGGAAGTGAATCCAACATGACGTGCGTTGAGTTGTAGTGGTTTTTTAGCTAATATGATGATAAACTGAGCTGAAGAGCCGCAGCGCTGGAGTAGTGCCGTGTGTTCTGCACTTGAACAGAAAAAAAATGAAAATAAACACACAAAATGTTCTGAACTATTATTTATTTAATTATCAAATCATTTATTGAGCTCAATATCTACCTCAAAGACTTTTACAACATATTCAGTGATTCTTTTTATATTCGTTTTAACTTTTGACCTCAAAATGTTCAGGTTCAGCCTTAGGTTTGATTTAGGCCTCGGCCTCGGTCTCGCCTCAGCCTCGGTTTGGTCTTGGTCTCGGTTTTGCCTCGGCTCGGTCTCGGTCTCGGTCTCGTCTCAGTTTCATCTTGGGCTCAGTATCGTCTCGGTCTCGGTCTCAGTCTCGTCTCGGCTCGGCCTCGGTCTCGCCTCAGCCTTGGTTCGGTCTCGGTCTTGGTTTTGCCTCGGCTCGGACTCGGTCTCAGTCTCGGTCTCGTCTCGGTCTCGTCTTGGGCTCGGTATCGTCTCGGTCTCGGTCTCAGTCTCGTCTCGTCTCGGCTCGGCCTCGGTCTCGCCTCAGCCTTGGTTCGGTCTCGGTCTCGGTTTTGCGTCGGCTCGGTCTCGGTCTCGGTCTCGTCTCGGTCTCGGTCTCGGTCTCGTCTCGATCTTGTCTCGGTCTCGGTCTCGGTCTCGTCTCGGTATCGTCTCGTCTCGGTCTCGGTCTCAGCTCGGCTTGCTCTCGGATCCTTCAAAGACTCAGCCTCGACTTGGCCTTGACTCGGACTTGATACAGATGGTGTCGCCACATCACTAGATGACCCGTCAGTTATTTGCTGCGATTCCCTGCTGTGATTTTAATCAGTTTAACATTAGGTGAAACTCCTGCTCGCTAAAAATGTATTGCTACCGATTAGCTTTTGTTGCAGTTTTCAGCTCTGCTTTATGGGTTTGATGTCCAGGTTTTCATCCGGGTTTCCAGGTTTTCTTAGCCGTGAAGAATGCTTTAGCAAACTACCGCTGTTTAACTCTGACGTGTTCAGGACTATTATCACGCGACATTCCATTCAATCAGCTCTCAATCATGCCATGACATTGACGCTTCCATCACAGAGTCTCGAACCACCTGCAATTCCACTGCAGACCTCTAGAGGCTCACAGACGCCTGAGTGGGAAACCCTGGCAGAGAAATAGAACAGAAATATGAGAAAAATGGTTGGCCCTTTATGGCATTGAGTCTTTTAACCTGTCTTAAATCCCTTTACTAACCTGTTTACTTAAATCGAAGCTTCAGATATAAACATTCTGACCTTCTGAATACAAAATGCTAAAACAAGCATAAAAAAAGGAGTGCATTGAATTTTTGCACTAAAAGCAGGAGATGCATTTGCGGTGTAAACGTTAGCCTTATAAGCACATATGAATGGATGTGACTTCATTTCTGTGCATTCAGACACGTAGCGATTAATCTGTCGATCTGTGTGAGATTTTCACTGTCTTGAGATTTAGACTGCTGATAATGATTATGATTATACAGTGAACCATGCAGACATGACTTTACTGTCCTATTTTCTCTTCCCACACACAGACGACGTCCTCTCAATGTGCACTCGCTGCAAAATCAGATGCAACCCTGATGATGATGTAAGCAATTTTTTTACAAAGCATTAGTAATTTTTATGCCCAGTGTTTGAGCTTTAATCTGTATGTTTTAATTATCGTCTATAATTAATGAATTGTTTTAACGAATGTGTGAGGATTGATGTCGATCGATCCATCAGGTTCTGCTTTGTATAAAATGAATAAAACTCATTTCAGTTGGTAAAATGCAATAATATTATGCTTTAAAATGAAGATCCATACTGTTATACGCTGAATTTAATGCACGTTTGTTGATGTTTCTTCTTACAGCTATGCTAAAGGCTCGTTGCCATGTGACGTGTGTTCGATCGGGCAGCGTTTCTCGATGAGCGTTAAACTGCGTGTGCTAATGACTTAATGAAGATGAATTTGACAGATATTGAATTGGCTTGTTCTCACGGTATTTCATGTCGGTGATTCACATTTTATAGTCACGAACAGAAGTCAATAAGAACCGCATCGAAACCCAGAGCGCCTCAACATCACACTACAGCACACGGCTAATGTACAGAGCAGCGCTCACAATAAACAGGATCTATAGATGCTGCACACTTTCATATATGTAGATCCCCAGGCCTTTTTGTCTCTACATGTGTCTGTGTCTGTGTGTGTGTGTGTGTGTGTGTGTGTGTTTGTGATGTGGTGAGCTGTTGGCATCCTCACTGGGGTTTTTTAACATTCATATCTCACTTTGACTCAGCTCTGAGGATGGGAACACAATCAGCAATTCTATGGCCTCATTTCTACATCGTGTGTGTGTGTGTGTGTGTGTGTGTGTGTGTGTGTGTGTGTGTGTGTTATGTAGATATTAAATTAAATCCTGTAATAAAGCTAAACATTTTGGACTGTGTGAGATTTTATCATTTAGAAATTTCACACCTGTAAATAAAATGCAGCCTTCAGGGTGTGTTCTGTGTGTGCATCGCTATATCTGTGTCACACGAATGAAAGTGAAAGTAATGTGTGTTGTGTGATGGGCTGCAGTGTGTGTGATGTAACGGTCAGTAACGGTACATCTGGTCCACCTCTACGGAGCCGCCGGGCAGGGATGCGCATGCATAAAAGATAAGTAAATCAATAAATTAAACCTAGAAATATTTTATTAATACCTAAATAAAACTGTTCCCTTTTACAGTGATAGTAAGGAGGATGGTCAGGGGGGCAGGGGTATATACACAGGGGTTGACCTGCTCAGCTTAGCGGCTCGCCACAACCCTGCCACCCTTAGTGTGCCACCCTGAATTCATTATCAGGGGATCATCTAAAACATTATGGACATAACCCCAATAGCAAATGTTACAAGGAAATTTAACCATAACTTTCAGGAACGCTGATAAATAAATGGGAAAACTGGGGAAGATGAATAGGGAAGGCTAAGCAAAACCAGAGGTGTTGACGGACTCAATCTAGAGCCTCACCCGTATCCCACATCCCTTCTCAGGGCCTGAACCCCAGCAGTCTGCAAACATCCAAAAAAACTTAGACAAACTCAAGGTTGGCTTGGGGAGTAGAGAAAGGTAATTGACCTGCCCAACCTGGTGGCTCTCCTTCATCTCACTCCCTAGTAAAAGCCTCACAGGCCTATCCGAGGGTGGCATAACAAGGACATGCCCCAAAAAGCAACCCAAGTACCACCGAGGTGTAATTGAAACAAAGTGAAGCCATAGCGGAGCTTAACAAGCGTCGGCCCGTGCCCTTTCCCTAGGCTTCCTATCTAACCACGGAGGTCACAAGGATTTGTGATGGGGGAGTCATTGTAAATTCAAAAACCTGACCCTAACCCTGACCCTAACCCTGACCCTGACCCTGACCTAGTGGGCAGGTCAGAGCAGAAGCCCCCCTGCGCACTTCTAGCTCCGGCGCGCACTGAGCTTTAATGGGATTTAAAGACGTGCTACAGGAGTGTTCTGGTGGCCGTGTGGTAAACACGCTGTGCTTTAAGGAAGGAATAAACCACTTTTGGGTGCGACGTTTTACAGAAAACAGGACGCTGGATGCAGTGAATATAAGTCAGAAATTATATTACTATCACATTGTTGTGCAACTGAATGAAGAATGAACAATTTCTGGAAAAATCGGTAAACTTGTAATGGGAAAAGCAGTATATTAAATTAAATTAGTAATTGAATTACTTTTATGAAATAATATCCATTTAATGTGTTTATTATTTATATACCCACAGGATGATGAAAGTAAATATTGTGTAAAATGTGTAACTCCACGTCACACTGAGCTACAAAGCCTTATTAACCATCTATAAACTAGATATTAAGTAATTAAAATTCCACATCTTCACACATGTGACTGTAATGTCTGATCATTTCATTTTTTGTCTTTTATTTGCAATATGTTTATGAATTAGCAAACATTCTACATTTAACCAAATAAACATTTTCATTATGTTTGTAATAATAGTAATAATTATACAGCACAGTTCTGGAGCCCATGCTGGACTGGATGCACTAATATAATAATTGTAAAGCTGAATGGAATTCATTTGTTTGTGAAAGGACCAGTATGTAATTTATTTACTGTAATAATATGTAATAACACAAAATGACCATGATATGTCATCAGAAATTAACATGCTAAGTTGAAATACTGCCTTCTCTGACAGCAATGCTCCAACAGAACTTCCGTTCTCCTGTGTGCTCCCGCACCACCGCACATTTACCAATACCATCTCAACACCCCGGGTTGCCAGATATGAAAGAAATTGGCGTGCTGCAGCCATAGAAGCAAGAAATGAACTGGTACAGATGTACTCGAGGCTATCCAACCTAAAAAGCCTGGGCATCCTTCTAAAACATTGGAGATGCGTTTGAAAGATGGAGACAGCCTAGAAGGATTTTAAGACAGAGCTGAGCTGGCTAATTTTTTCCTGAACAGGTAACCGTTGAGCTTCAGCTGGGTGAAGATAACTGTGGCTAATTTGTCAGAGATACTGCTATTGTCGTTTGTCAATCACCTGATTTTCTGCCTGGTTTGCTTGTGTTTACTTAAATAAACTGCACTTGCATCCTGCCTCAACCCTCGTAACAGTTATCTTCAGCGTGAGGTTTTGGAGCATGCTGCATGGTGGATGCTGATCTAAACTTTCATTCTCATGGCCTTTACAGAGTTATATGAAATCTGCATGAGCTGGTTTATAATTTGCAAATAATAAAAACATTGCAAACGTATTCATTAGCCAATCGACTTATAGTGTAGGACTGAGGAGGAGGAGCCAGGAGAGGCAACCTGAGAACTACAGTAGCTATTTTAAACACTTGACTGTCAGTGCTACATATTGGACCTTTAAATTATTACAAATCCAAAACTCATCTGTTGCCAGAAGGTTCTGAGTTTGAGTCTGGGTTCTGTCACTGTTGATGTGAGTCATCTGGGTTCTGAGTCTCTGAGCGTTACGGGTCACGACTCCATGGTGTGTTGAGCATTTCATCATGGCGGGTCTCAGTCATGAAGATGTTTCTCTGAGGGTCTTCAGCAGCTCTTCAGAATGGAGGGGACTGTCCCGTGACATCAGCACGCAGACAGAAGGGTGGTTCTGCGGTGGCAGGGTGGCAGGCTGCTGTAAGTAGGTGACAGGTGATGGTTTTATATCAATGTGGAACAAACCTCTCCGACAATGATCACCTCTCACCTACTTGTAGCACTCTGTTCTGTCTGTGTGTGTGTGTGTGTGTGTGTGTGTGTGTGTGTCTGTGTGTGTGCGTGTGTGTGCGTGTGCATGACGTGTTCGGCCCTATGTGCCACCTCACACTGCCAGAACCCAGTCTGAAGATGATGTCATTGCTATGACTCACACTCTGGGGTGGAACAGAGAGGATTTATACTGATAAGAGTTCTACAATTGTCCCTCTGGAGGAACTCTTAAAGGTTCCTCTCAGAAAGGGGTCCAAGTAGAATTCTTTTCTGGAAGATAAGAACCCTTAATTATCCAAAGGACCCTTAGAAACTCTTTTTCTAAGTGTGTAACAGGGAGAGATTCTGTTGTAGGGTTCTACAGAGAAGTTTTCAGGTTTCCTCCAAAAGGAAAATGCGGTTCTTCATGGGTTTTAAGGGTTCATTGGATACCTTTCTTATCTTCCAAGAAAGGTTCTATTTGGAACCATTTCTAAAAGACAAGCACTACATTGTGGGGTCCTAAATAGAACCTCTGAGGGTTCTTCCAGAGGGACACCAGAAGAACTAAAGAGTAATTCTTTTTATTTCCTGAGAAGGGAGAGAGAATCAGATAAGCAGATCAAGTCAAGTGGCTTTTATTGTCATTTCAACATATACATGTGATACAGTGTACAGTGAACGAGACAACGTTTCTCAAGGATCAAGGTGCTACACATAAGACAACAGAAGTACAAAAGGTGAACGTGTGCAACAAAAAACAACAGAAGACAACATAAGTACATATAAAGTATTATGGATGGTATAGCCAGCCGTCTAGGATTTGCTCTTAGCTTAGCACCGACCCCCGCCTGCTTGGCGCGCTTCCTCTTCCTCGCACAACGCTTTCGGCAGACCCTCCCCTGGCCGCTGACAACAGGTGACCCCGAGGACTGGAGGCCTGGTTTCCGTAGCAACCCGAGGATGCGCAGGGTTTCCAATAGTTCATCCTGCAGGTTGGGTTCGGTTTTTGAGCATTTCTTAATGTCCAGTAATGTTTCTCGTGGGTAGATATGAACACCGTTTGTTTCGGTGTCCATGTGCCATTAAAATCACACCAAGAAACAAATAACACACACAAAAAAAATAGGTAGATAATAATTAGATAGATAATTAGATTAAATTAAATCAAATTAAAAACATTTATTTATTTATTTATTTATTCATTAATTCATCCATAATTGGAGTAAATAATGTGATCTCAGTTGAGCAAAATAACACTAAGCATCAAATTATTTATGTCAGAGACACACACTGCTTATTTCACACACACACACACACACACACACACACACACACACACACACACACACACACACACACATATATATAATATATATAAACACACAGTGGGGTCCAAAAGTCTGAACACAATAATTAAAATACATCTATTTTGCATGTTTTCTAATTTAATGCAACAGTTTTTATTACAAATTACATTATTGACTGTAACTTGCGTGAAATGTACAATTTTTGAAATATTTACATGAGTTTCAGAGTTTTTTATTGTTTGGATTGTCCCCTTTTTGCTTTAATGACAATGTGCACCCGAGCTGGCATGGACTCCTCATGTTTGTGTAAAACCTGATGATTAGATCAGATCCATCAGACTGATGTCTGATCACATGCTTCAATAGAAGAGAGTAGACACGAGGAAAATCTGACCTTCTGTACAAAGCAGTTAACATGCTCAATATCACACATCTGCTTACATATAAATAGGGAGTTAGAAATAGTGCAGAATTTATTGAGTATTAAATATTCACATTATTGAAGCTCTTTAAATATTTCAAAATTCTGAAACCTTTTGTTTATTTACAATTTGAAATGAAAAAAAAATCCCTGATTTTCAACATAGTCTCAGACTTTTGCACAGCACTGTACATAAATAAATGTATATTAGGCTCCAGCATCTAAACGGTAATGAATAATAATATTAAGAAATTAATAAACAGTGTGTTATATGAAAGTATAGTACAGTGTAGTATGGTGTAGTGTGGTGTATTAAAGTGTAGTAAAGTGTAGTGTACTATATTACAGTATAGTGTAGTATACTGTAGTATAGTGTAATGAAGTACAGTGTGGTGTTGTGTAGTGTAGTACACTACAACTGTGGCCAAAGGTTTGAGAATGACACAAGTGTTGGTTCTTACAACGTTTGCAGCTTCAGTGTTTTTAGATCTTTATGTCAGATGTTTCTGTGGAACACTGAAGTATAATTACAAGCGTTTCATAAGTGTCAAAGGCTTTTATGGACAATTACATTAAGTTTATGCAAAGAGTCAATATTTGCAGTGTTGATCCTTCTTTTTCAAGACCTCTGCGAATCGCACTGGCATGCTGTCAATCACCTTCTTGGCCAAATCCTGACTGGTGGCAGCCCATTCCTGCATAATCCAAAATAATTGGAGTTTGTCAGAATTTGTGGGGTTTTGTTTGTCCAACCCGGTGCTCCATCATGCTGGAAAAGGCATCGTTCCTCACCAAACTGTTCTTGGATGGTTGGGAGAAGTTCCTCTCGGAGGATGTTTTGGTGCCATTCTTTATTCATGGCCGTGTACTTAGGCAGAATTGTGAGAGAACCCACTCCCTTGGCTGAGAAAAACCCCTCACATGACTGGTCTCAGTATGCTTTACTGTTGGCGTGACACAGGACTGACGGTAGCTCACCTTTTCTTCTCCAGACAATCTTTTTTCCGGATGCCCCAAACAATCGGAAAGGGGATTCAGAGAGAATGACGTTACCACAGTCCTCAGAAGTCCAATACCTGTACCTTTAGCAGAATATCAGTCTGTCACTGATGTTTTTCTTGGAGAGAAGTCTCCTTCTTGACACCCGGCCATCCTCCAAAAGCCTTCTCCTCACTGTGGGTGCCGATGCTCTCACACCTGCCTGCTGCCGTTCCTGTGCAAGCTCTGCACTGGTGCTGCCCCGATCCCGCAGCTGAATCCACTTTAGCAGACGGTCCTGGTGCTTGCTGGAATTTCTTGGGTGCCCTGAAACCTTCACAACAACTGAACCTCTCTCCTTGAAGTTCCTGATGATCCGATAAATAATTGATTTAGGTGCAATCTTACTAGCAGCAATATCCTCACCTGTGAAGTCCTTTTTGTGCAAAACAATGTTGATTGCATGTGTTTCCTTGCAGGTAACCATGGTTACAGAGGAAGAACAATGAATTCAAGCACCACCCTCCTTTTAAAGTATCCAGTTTGCTATTCTAACTTAATCAGCATGACAGTGTGATCTCCAGCCTCGTCCTCGTCAACACTCGCCTGTGTTAATGAGAGAATCACTGAAATGATGTCAGCAGCTCCTTTTGTGGCTGAAATGCAGTGGAAATGTTTTTTTCTGGGATTAAGTTCATTTTCATGGCAAAGAGGAACTTTGCAATTAATTACAATTCATCTGATCACTCTTCATAACATTCTGAAGTATATGCAAATTGCCGTCATAAAAACTGAGGCAGCAGACTTTGTGAAAATTAATATTTGTGTCATTCTTAAAACTTTTGGCCACAGCTGTACAGTGTAGTATACTATAGTATAGTGTAGTACAGTATAGTACAGTGTAGTGTAATATAATGTAGTGTAGTAAAGTATAGTGTAGTATAATGTAGTGTAGTACAGTGTAGTGTAATATAGTATAGTGTAATATAGTGTAGTGTAATATAATGCAGTGTAGTATAGTGTAGTGTAATATAGTGTTGTGTAGTATAGTGTAGTGTAATATAGTGTTGTGTAGTATAGTGTAGTGCAATATAGTGTAATATAGTGTAGTGTAATATAATGCAGTGTAGTATAGTATAGTGCAATATAGTTTAGTATAGTATAGTGTAATACAGCTTAGTGTAGTAAAGTATAGTGTAATATAATGTAGTGTAGTACAGTGTAGTGTAATATAGTATAGTGTAATATAGTGTAGTGTAATATAATGCAGTGTAGTATAGTGTAGTGTAATATAGTGTTGTGTAGTATAGTGTAGTGTAATATAGTGTTGTGTAGTATAGTGTAGTGCAATATAGTGTAATATAGTGTAGTGTAATATAATGCAGTGTAGTATAGTATAGTGCAATATAGTTTAGTATAGTATAGTGTAATACAGCTTAGTATAGTATAGTATAGTGTAATATAGTGTAGTGTAATATAGTGTAGTACAGTGTAGTGTAGTACAGTATAGTACTATCTAATCTAGTTTCTACACTATCAGTTTCATTCTCTTATCTTTTCTATCATTTCTGTCCCTCATCTTCTCCACAATGTGACTCTTTCATCCCTGCATGAGAAGTGCTGATGCTGAAACTAGGCATCCTGTAGAGAACAAATGAGGGTTCCACTTTGGTGTGGTTTTCTCTACGGTTGCGGCTCTATGTGGGTCACACAGAAAAACACCAAACTGCGTTATGATGACAAAAGTACATCGAGTGGATCCGCTGCAGAGGAGTGTGAGGACTTGAGCCTTAATTCACCAGTGAACCTTTACACAACCCTTACACAACTCTTACACAACCCTTACACAACTCTTACACAACCCTTACACAACTCTTACGCAACCCTTACACAACTCTTACAGAACCTTACACAACCTTTACACAAACTTTACACAACTTTACCCAACTCTTACAGAACCAAGCACTAAGACAGTACCAGCACCTTAAATGTTCTATGTAGAACCCTAAAACAGAGTGTTTCCTTATCAGAAAGGGCAGTACTGTCAGAACGGGTTGAACCCATGAGTTAGAATGTTGGAGTTTTATCCTGAGATAATGTTTGTTGATTTCAGGTCAGGTGACTGTCCTTATTTTGCAAAAAAATAAAAATAAAATCAGGGTTAAGGTTGATAAAATCATACACATTTGTTCAGAAAAAATTTCAATTTCAATTTTCAATTTTCTATTTCAGAATTCTGCTTATTATAAAAGCAAATATAATAGAAAAAATAACCACTTAAACTGGGATAAAACATTTTTGTGATTCAATGAGATTTTAATATCAACTCATGCACACACACACACACACACACACACACACAGAGACATGCAGTGACACACACACACACACAGACACACACAGAGACACACACACACACACACACACACACACACACACACAGAGACATGCAGTGACACACACACACACACAGACACACACAGAGACAC
>JAQQZX010000016.1:709082-720366 GCA_030068355.1 Notoglanidium maculatum | reverse complement strand
ACACACACACACACAGTTTTAATATTTATTCAGTGTGTAATTAGTTAACACTCTCTTTCGCCCCCTGGTGGAGACACACTGCTCTGTACTAATTATACACCTCACACAGAAGCATTCCAGTGACTTCTGCATTTTGACCCTGTTAATAAATATTAAGAAATCCTTATTGTGTGTCACTCACACAGAGACTGTGTGTATGTTTAATATTTATTGGAGAGATTCCTCAGGGTTAGGGTTAGTCTCACAGTGGTGTGTGGATGTGAGTGTAAAATGGTTTTGTACAGCAGTGTGATAAATTATAAACAGTGTGAATTAAACAGTAAGGTGTGAATTAAAAATAATAAACTCAGAAATGTGTAGAATTAATTCTGCAATACAGCTGCAACACCACATTCAGGCCACAGATCATCTTCTCATTCTCTTCTTCATCTTACTCCTCTCATCTTACTCCTCTCTTCTGCACTTTTTTTGGGTACATGCTCTTTTCATGCAGTTTCTTGTCCTGTCGCTGTTTCAAACTCATTTCTGAAATCATACACACCTGCAGACACACAGAGACAGACAGACAGGCAGGAACATAGAGACAGACAGACAGACAGGCAGGAACACAGACACAGACAGACAGACAGACAGGAACACAGAGACAGACAGACAGAGACAGACAGACAGAGACAGACAGGCAGGCAGGAACATAGAGACAGACAGGCAGGCAGGCAGGAACACAGAGACAGACAGGCAGGCAAGAACCCAGAGACAGACAGACAGACAGACAGGAACACAGAGGCAGACAGACAGATAGACAAGAACACACAGACAGATAGACAGACAGACAGACAGACAAGTAAATAATCAGGATCAGGATCATCAAAAATCTGGATGAAACAACAATTAATCTAATTCTGTATTTTACATCAGTGTTTATATACATTGTGTTTGTGTGTTTGCACTATATTGTGTTTATATATTTATATTTCTTATATATTTATTTAATGTGTTACCGTTCTTCATTTTGTCCCTCCACCTACTCTTGTTCTCCTCAGTGTGTCTCATGCACATGGATCTGAAGCTAAAAAGGTCCGCCACAGTCCACTGTAGTCCTCTACACACACACACACACACACACACACACACACACACACACACACTGCTGAAATGAAGGTAAGTGAACAGCCAGCTTGGCCTTGTGCAGTTACTAAAGGGAGGCAGAGCGCAACCAGATACAGTGCTGGACCAGCTTCTGCCACCAGAGGGAGACAGAGAACACCATGGTAATTAGTGGAAATCAGCTCCACCTGTATCTATTCAAAGAGAGCTCTTTACACAAACAGTGTGCTCAGTTTGAGTCAACAGTGCTGTTTGGTGCTCAATTCTGAGTAAACTCTGGTACTGGTCTCCTGGGTTGGTCCTGTTGGTCTCTGGCTTCTGTATCCAGCTCTTCAGCTTCCTACTCTCTCAGGAGAAGTACACAATGGGTCAGATTTACTAATGATTTGTGCCGAACCCTCTTTTGGTGTTAAAAACACTCTCAGGATTTAAAAACGTGCAGTGAAATGTTTGAAATAGAACGTTGTGGACACAGTTAATTTTGTAGCTTACCTCATTGTTCTCAGACTGCAAAATTTGGGAATATTTATATGAATCATGCAATGTGATTCACTAAGGTTTGCAGTAGTCAATATATAGTTAATTGTACCATAGTTTAATGTCGGAAAAAGCATGTCTTAACCTGATTTGGCATGGGTGGGATGGGTGCTCCTAGAAGAACACATGGTAGATGGGAAAGAATTTTCTCCACTTAGTGTTAATTTATTTGGAATGCTAGAGGGAGATGTTATCAACATACTTATTGCTAAGACATTTCTTATTTTGCTGGAGTAAAGAAAAGGCACCCTGGAATCTCCAACTAAAATGAGTCATGTAACTGTTTGTGGCTCTTCACTGTGCTGCTCTTGGTAGATTGTGTTGGTCATTGTTAAAATGAACTCCTCAATGTTGGCTCACCTGCAGAACTGGCCAATCACACTGTTGCTTAGTAAATCTGGCCCTGTATGGCCAAAAGTATGTGCACCCGGCTATCATACCCATATGTGCTTGAACATCTAATTCCAGATTTCTTCTCATATTTTCTGCTATAATGCACTCCACTCTTCTGTTTGGCTTTCCACTAGATGTTGGAGTGTCGATTTTCGATTTGTGTTCATTTGGCTACAAAAGCATTAGTGAGGACAGGCTCTGATTTTGGGTAAGGAGGACTGGGGTGAAAATTTACAACCAGAATTAATTTGGTTAATTAATTAAATTGAATTGAATTCAAAGCCCACATAATGTGACAGTAACACACCTGTATCTGCTGCAGGTTGGTGATGGATCAGTTGTGTCCTGTATCAGAGGGATAACGATTTTCTCAGACATGTCGCTGATTAATGAGAACGTCGGCTCTGCGATAAATTCTATAAAAGCTGAAACACGCAAACATCGCAGTCACTTATTTATTTAATGATAATCATCTCTTATTGTACAGCCCTGCCCCTGAACATGCAGCCCCACCCCTCAAACATGCAGCCCCACCCCTGTACAATACAGACCCACCCCTTAAACATACAGCCCCACTCCTTATAGCACTGCCTCTCAGCTGTTTCTTGTTGTGTTTTGACCCCGTGTGTGGGGGGGGGTTGTATTAGATAAGTCATGTACATGTTAATGCTGAACAGATTGGTTTATGAGATTAGCATTGATTAACAGTCAGTTGTCTCACCGATCTGAGACTGAGCCACAGGTGTGTTCTGTCTGTCACAAAGAGGTGAGACAGCCAAACCCAGTTCAGCTTCTTTATCTCCCTGTAAAACACACACATACATACACACACAAACCATACTTTTAATTTGAATAAATAGTAACAAACATTTAATTAATGTTAATTTGATTAATAAATATTAACATTTAGACTTTATACAAACATACTAACGTTTGATAATATGGTGATGATACATTGTCGTTGTTGTTGTCATTGTGTGATTAATTGTGTGTGTGTGTGTGTGTGTGTGTGTGTGTGTGTGTGTGTGTGTGTACCTGCATGAAAAACTCCTCCATCAGTCTGGGGCTCCAGCGTGAGTGCAAATTCCAGGATTTAGCAGGGTGACTGATATCAGCCGCATGCAGAATCAGACACAATGCCTTTGGTTTATCAATGCTGACAAACACACACACAACAGTACTTTAAATATTGCATTTATTAAGTGAGATACAGACTCACCTGTTCTTGGCTATGATAAATACAATAAGGGGAGTGAGCTTACAGTTGTCAAATGGAAAAATTCAGTTGAGTGGATCATACCTGCAATCTTGTTTAATAAAATTTTCTCTGAATATCTTAATTTAAGCATAGTTCTTCAGAAAAAATACTGTATATTCACACAAATAGTGGAACCTGAGGCACAATCACAGAAAGTGTACCAAATCTCTTTACCAAAGTCTTTATCAAGACTGCAAAACAATATGATCATTTTCTGCTTAGCATCCAGTTAGCAATTTACATTTACAGCCTTTAGCGGACACCCTTATCCAGAGCAACTTACATTTATCTCCTTTATACATCTAAGCTGTTGGGGGTTAAGGGCCTTGCTCAAGGGCCCAGCAGGGACATGTTGACAGTGCTGGGATTAAGCTCATGACCTTCCAATCAATAGTCCAACATCTTAACCACTGAGCTACCACTGCCTGATGCAAAATGCATATTTTACAAAACATTATACATGTTTCTCTACATTGCACACAGTTTACAATTGAAACCATCTTGTGTGTTCATTGGAATACACAATGCAGGCAAACATTGCAGGCAAATATTGCTCAGGCAGGAAGAGGACGAGGAAGAAGACTAAGAAGGACCATAATGAATGAAACACGTGCCACCCTTGTTGATCTTGTGGTCGGCTGTGGTTTGAGTATAAGGGAGGCTGAGTAAAGAGTCCAGCCAAATTTTAGCCACTTAATGGTAGCTGGTGTTGTCCGAACATTCAGAAATGAAAACAGGTAATCTACAGACTTCCTGGTGGTTTAATACTTTTTACACCAAAACATACAGTAGTGATACCATATCTATGGTAGATCCGTAATGTACATTGTCTCTGCACATACAAATTACATTAAATGTACAACATTTCATTTTTTTGCTGCAAATCATTTTATACTGTAACCATTGCCATCATGGTTATGAAAAATTGAAATACTGCCACTTGCTGGTGGAAGAAACCAACTCTTTACACCATTCAACTGAGAGAACTTCCAAATCATATTCTCTCAGACACCACCACTTTCAGTAATATCAGCCAGGACAGTGTGACAGAATCATCCAGGCTCCATCAACAGCATCAGATCATAATGAAGCAGCTGTACAGAGTACCATTTGAGAGGAACTCTGACAGAGTAAAAGAACGGCACTATGAATAAGTTCAATTCAATTCAATTCAATTTTATTTGTATAGCGCTTTTAGCAACATTGTCATAAAGCAGCTTCACAAAAGTATATGAATTCTGAATATAAACTTATGAATCTATACATTTATCTATATATATCCCTAATGAGCAGCCTGTGGCGACGGCGGCAAGGAAAAACTTCCCGAGATGGCAAAAGGAAGAAACCTTGAGAGGAACCAGACTTAAAAGGGAACCCATCCTCATTTGGGTCACACTGTATAGTTCAATTACAACTAATCATACTTTAATGTTAGGGTCAGGTTTAAGTGCAGGTGAGCCTTGTCTACAATTTTATTGTTGTGATAGGTACTGCCTAACTGTGCATTGTTACCCCATACTGACTGCTCCACATCTGTTTAGAGTGTTCTGTAAGGCTCTTGTCTGTTTCAGAGAATCATGGAGCTAAATGCTGCCACAGTGCATCACAAGTATATTTATGTTGAGAAGGTTGGATTGAGCAAAACAAGGCATGGGGAAGAAATGTTGTGTGTCATTATCAGTGTTCCAGGAAAGCGAGGGGGTAACATTGATATGTGTGCTGCCATCGGGCACAATGGGGTCTTACATCATCATAGTCTTACATCCTGATTCCTGATGACCATCAGAACAGACCACAGAAGTCCAGGTTTGTCATCGTCTGGGATAGTGCGAGTTTCCACCAGTCTGCTATAGTCCAAAACTGGTTTATCAACAATCCACAAATTTCTGTGCTGTATCTCCAACCATACTCTCCATTTTTAAACCCAATTAAAAAATTCTTCTCATCATGAAGGTGGAAGGTGTATGATTGCTAGTCTTACTGACATGTACTACTTCTCCAGGCAGTGGAGGCCTGTGGAGATATAGATGGAGGGGCATTCCAGGGGTGAATACATCACTTAAAAAAGACACTTTCCCTGCTGTCTGGACAGAGAGAAAATTTGTGACGTAGATGAGGTGTTGTTGCCAGACCCAAACAGGAGACAGGATGCAGCCTAATTTTATTCTTTTGTAGTTCTTTCCTTTCTATTTCCATATCACTTTCTGTACTTTTGACCTACAAGCATACAATACAGCAATGTTCCTGCGCAAACACGGGGTTAAGTGTATTTGCATTGTGTGTGTTTAATGATGGAACATCTGGGAAACAAATTAGTTCCTTTTCTGACTGACATTATAGCAGCTATAAACAGTCGTTCCCTCACCAGCCTCTCTCTATTCTGTCTCTCTTAAAAATTTACACGTTACATCATGTGAGTGAGACCACAGTGCAGTGTAAACTCCTCTGTCCTGAAGATGTTGGAACCCTTACAGTTCCAGCTTTACCTCTGCCTGTTACACTGGAGACTCCTTCATACATGTTATATAAACATCTCCTTACTTTAAGAAAACTTCACTGTATCAGCATTTTTAATCACTTTATTATCAGTGGAGCTGCACACATCTCTGAATGAGCTGTTGCTATAGAAATGATAACATTAGAATGAGAGCATTAATATAAAGCTGCACTGCTGTCAGAGCTGCTGTTATAGAGAATTAATCAACACCTTCTGACCAATCAGTGTTCAGAATTGAGCATGAGTATGGTGTGATTATTATTACTGATGTGTGTTACGAGTGTTTACCTTTCATGTTGCTGTAAACATGTCCTCATGGCTTTGACCTGCAGAATGTGAGAAGACATGTCTGTTCCCAACACCATCTCTATCACCAGAGACCGCAGTTCACTGACACACACACAAAAAATAAAGTTAACATAATCAACACAGACCTGTCCAGCTCAAGCTAAGAGGTGTTTGTCTGTCTGTCTGTGTGTGTGTGTGTGTCCTGACTCACAGCCATTCAGGGCGTGTCAGGTTCATGAAGATGTTCGTGTTTTCGTCCTGAAGGAGGCGGAATGCAGCACTAACGTGATGATTCTCCTGCACCGAGCGATCATTATAGATCATCGCCAATTGAGACCTGCTCACACACACACACACACAGAGGTTGTATATGTGATTATAACATCACTTCTTTTAGCAGCTGATACACACCATGTTACTCACCGTGTGCATATGTGGAAGTTGTTGGTGTTTCCTGTGTGTTCATAATCATGAATGGCTGCCGCAAACAGACATGCTAACACCTCCAACTCTGTCAACCAGTACTACACACACACACACACACACACACACATTATATGAATTATTTATAAACACTCACATTGTAGACCTACATATAAACAGTAGTTAAATATAGAATTCATTGTTTACATGGAATTTTAATTTTCTGAATTTAACACAGACAAAGACACACACAGAGAGAGACATAGAGAGAGAGAGAGACTGAGAGAGACAGACAGAGAGAGGGAAACAGAGAGAGAGAGAGAGAAAGAAAGAGAGAGAGAACGCGAGAGAGAGAGAGGGAGACAGAGACAGAGAGAGAGGTACCAATACTCCGGTGTGCAGCAGTAGACAGTGCACTGTGTGTGTGACGTCAGCAGCGTGTGTGTGATTGTGATATGCGTTTGTGTGTTTGCTGTAACCACGCTCCAACTCAGACAGGAATGACATCAAACATGAGATTGGCACCTGGAACACACAGACAGATATAATTTAATGTTTAACGTGTTTAGCACATTCGGTGTTCAGTGTTAAATTGTTTTCTGTATTCAGTGTTCAGTGTTGTACCTTAAATCTGCTGTTCAGTTGGTGTTTGATGATCAGCTCGATGAAGAGTGTTTTTAGCGAATGACCTGAACTGCTAGCATCCAGAGCAAACACATCAAAACTCCACCTGTCCAAATCCTAAAGAGTAACACACAATTAACCTGTCATTAGCACATCATTAATGCTGTAACACAGCCCTGTGTGTTGGTCTGTTGTTTTGGATGTAAAGAGGAATATTACCCTTAAACAGTTGAGCACTTCGGCAGGTTGATCCGGCATCGCGGCTGAGTACGCTTTACGGAACATCCTACACATGGAGAAGATGGGAACATAAATAACATATAATCTACAACACAGCATCATATTTAATATTTACTATCACACCTCTCCATTTGGATTACAATTTCCATGTTAATCCAGTATGCACAGTGCTCCTATATGATGTGTGTGTGGTGTGCTGTGGTTTGGGTCATGTGAGGAAAAATAACCTTTAAAACCATCCTATGCACTTTAGAAGTGGAACAGAGGGGCTCTGATTGAGGGGACCGGAGGGAGATGAGCGAACAGAGAGACACAGATATCCAGGAGAGCTCGGCTGGAAACCCGTCTTTACACGATTTTGAAAAAGAGTGTGTGATGTAGTTAAAGTGTCATGATCATATTAACTATGAAATTATAACTGTTATCTTCATTCCTGTGATTTGGACCTGTTGTTTAACCCTAACCCTAACCCTTTCACATTGTGTGTGCGTGTGTGTGTGTGTGCTGTACGCCTCACCGTTCCACAAATATCCCAGCTTGCACTGCATGAACAATGCTGCGGAATTTTGGCTTCTCCTCGCGACGCCTTCTCATTGGCTGGACTTTCTGAGTAAATGTGGATGCGAGCCAATCACGAACCTCCACAGGAACGGCATGCAGGTCTTCATCAGCATCGAAGGAAGGTCTGAAACATACACATGCACACAAACAAGCAAACAAACACACATACACACAAACACACACACACAAACAAGCAAACACACACATAAACACACACAAAGTATGAAAGCTGTAATAAATTCACTGTAATAATAAGGCTGTGTGTGTTTGTCTGAGTGTGTGTGTGTGTGTGTGTGTGTGTGTGTGTGTGTGTGTGTGTGTGTGTGTGTGTGTGTTACTGTGTTCCGTCGATGTAAAGTGCCTCCAGTAATGAAGCAGTGAACTCCAGGTTCCTCTTCAGCTCCTCAAAGTCCACATCACTGACCTCCAACTGCTGCACCATCCGCTTCAGCCTGCACCACAATACACATAGCATGATCAGTGTGTGTGTGTGTGTGTGTGTGTGTGTGTGTGTGTCTAAAATGGCTGAATTAGTGTGTGAAAAAAACACTCCTACACTCCCCCATCTGTAGGTAAGAAACACACAGACACACACACACACACACTGTGTTGAAACATCTCTGTGATAGCTGATATGTTTAAGCCCTTATTTATGTGTGTGTGTGGGGTGTGAGAGTGAGAGAGAGAGAGCGTGGGAACAACTCAGGGTAATCTTTATCTCTCTCTCTCTCATACACACACACACACACACACACACACACACACACTGTGCTGCAGTACAGTACAGTACAGTGTCATGTACAGTGAGAGGTGTGTGTGTGTACATACAGTATGATGGTGGACTTCCACGTGTCCACACTGATGTGTGTGTTCAGTGTTTTTCCGTGTTGTGGTGCCATGGTGCGTCTCCTCCCTGATGACCTTCCAACTAACGGGGACACACTTTTATTTTCCACTCACCGCGTCAGCAGAGTCTCTGAAGAGGAAGAAGCACACACACACACACACACACACACACACACACACTAAAATAAAGTAGTGTGTGATGGTCAGGAGTGTAGTGTGATTGGAATGAGGGAGTGTATGATGTCAGAGGAAGCATGATAGGTTAGCAGTATTTTTACATTGATAATGTCATCAATCAATGTCATCAGCAGTAACATCTCCAGCATTATTACAGCATTTATAGTTTTTTATACAGCATTAAGTCAGAAAACTGATACACACTGAATATCAGTTAAACTCTGTATAACATTTGAATATAACTGTATAACAGACAAAAGCAGTTCCTGCCGGCAGGGCTTGTTACTATGCAACCGACTGACAGTCAGTGAGTGCTGTAGCCATGCAGGAGCAGTGTGATGATCACTGTGCTTTAAGGTGATGTTCAAATGAAATTAAAATGTATAGATTGCATTGTGCAGAAATCAGAAACATCTCAAACTCACTGTTTCAGTTTACATCTAACAGAAGAGTATGAAATAAAAAGAGAGACCTGACATAAGCTGATTATCACCACAATGGAAAGTTCATCTCACACACACATTTCTGTAAAAACAGATTTCATCTGAGTGTATTTTCTGAGTGTCACTTTACCACTTACTTTCTTATCTCGAATTAAGGTTCTAATGCAATGTCTCTGTCTCATCATTTAAACTCGTGGTTGTAGAGGCTAGAGCTGATCTGTTTACTGAGAGTTAATATAATTTAAAGAAGGCTTAAATATTACTTAGTACAATCAGATTATGTTTTCATGGTGATTATGTAGCATTATAATCAATTATTATTACTATTATTGTTATTATTACTATTATTATTACACCATGAAGCATGCAGGAGTTGAATACAAAATGAAGGTAATGTTGCTGCAGGAGGATTGTTGTCTTTCTGAATTGAACACCAAGAGACTTCTGTTCTTCACAGAGAACTCATTCCCATAATTCTGTTCTCTGTAGCAGAGTGAGCGTCATAAACATGGTGTACAGAAACATCATCACAGATAAACTCACCCCACAGAAGTTTTATCAAAAACTGTTACTGTATGCAGCATAAACACCAGTCTAATGCTGAGTTAATTTGAAACAGTTCTATAGACTTATAAACTAAGTAAAGAAAGAATAAGTGTATAAAACACTTACGGTGTGATGATGTGCCACATCAGCACTCAGCATTCAGAGTTTTAGTGTTTCTCATTCAGGTCTTTGTCTCTACACACGTCTCTCCTGTTCCTCCACTCACACCTTTTCATGTTCGTCATCAGTGTCTCTGGGGAAGAGGACCATGGGGAAACAGCTTCCACTGCAGAGACCCAAAGGAACAGTGGAATGTGACAAAACTCATGCTGTACAATTACACATCACTAACACACACGATATCACACTAATTCTGATAGCAGTGATGAGCTTTAATTCAGTAGTAAACTTCATCATGTTTATATGTCATGTTTAGTGAAAGCTCCTTCTAACAATCTGGAGAAAGGCTTCAGAGGATCAGCGTCTGCACTGTATCCTAATTACACAACTATGAAGGTAAGAACATACATGGAAACACTGAAGCTAATGTTAGCCCACGCATTTCACAGCAAAGAGGCATGCTGTTGCTAACAGCTTGTCTTCAATTGGATTTAAGTTTCTAGACCAATACATTCACTGATTACACTGCACAACAAAGTTTTTGCTTATTGAACAATGTTGGGTGTTTCTTATAGATTATTGGGTGCTGATCACGAATATCACATCAAAATTTACCCATCACATACCGTTTCAGAGAAATCTTCAATTTTGTCATGATTTGTTCTTATATTTGTATATATCGGTCATCAGGCGATGCACATCTGATAACACAGTCCGAATTGAATGATTTGGTCAGAGATTTGAGTCTGTCAAAAGCAAAAGCCGAGCTGCCGGGTTCGAGACTGCAGGAATGATGTTTGCTGTCACCATGTATGAAAATTTCTGTGTTTTGAGGCCGACATCATGATATTACCAGATTTTTGCACAAGTCGACAGTCTCTGTTTCTGTTGTGATATTGAAGGATTGTTCTCGGCCTTGGGATGTGATCACAACCCGGAAGAGTGGCGTCAATTGATTCGTCAATGTTATGCCTGGAAGCTGTTCTGCTACTCAATGGCAAAGTTTATCCTTCAGTACCTGTTGGCTCTGCAGAACACATGAATGAAACGTATGAGAATATGGAACTGTTGCTGAAGCACGTCCAGTATAGCAGGTACAACTGGAATATCTGTGGAGACCTTAAAGTCAAAACTGGCAAGAAAGAAAGTAAAGGGCAAGACTGGCCTGTTAGGGCGGGACGGTATCCATCCCACTCGGGAAGGTGCTGCTCTCATTTCTTGTAGCAT
>JAQQZX010000016.1:676238-686551 GCA_030068355.1 Notoglanidium maculatum | reverse complement strand
ATGTCTCTCACACATTACACCAGTAGAGAGAGAAAACTTGTGTGTGTGTGTGTGTGTGTGTGTGTGTGTGTGTGTGTGTGTGTGTGGTTTATGTCGAGCTGCTGGTTTCCTGTTTGCACTTCCTTTTTGATTCTCTGCTCTGAATTATAACAAACACTTTTCACCATTTAACACATAGATAAAAGTACATTTTATTTTATGGTACTCACACACTCTATATAACACTGATATCCAGATCAGTGAAATCCCAATACAAAGATTAACATTAATAAACTGTATATGGATAAAGCCATTTAATCCTCAATAAATCTGCATTTTTATATATGCAAATATTAATTAGAAACAAAGTGTGTAATTACAGACATTTAATCACAATCATACATATTTTATGCATATTTTAGTTATATATATATATATGAATGTTTTACTACTTTTGTAAATGTTCACACTCTGAGAAGGTCTTACTGATCGACATGTTCCTGTTTTTTGGGGCGTTGGTGAAAAGGAACATTTCTCTATATTTTTATTATAATTTTCTTCTAATAATTGAATATTTCTGACCTTCTTGATGTGATTCATGCGGATTAACACGCCTCTTCCCCGCTCATTTAGAACCACCAATTTCTCTGCCAGTTTTAGTTGGTAAGCCATGATCGGTACACACACACACTCACATACATAGCCTCTCTCACACACTCACAGTGGAACATTATAACCACACCCACTTTGAATAGGAGGAGCTAATTATGACCAGTAAAGATGAGTTTTCCATGTGTAGATTGTTAAATTTATCACAAACACTGTAATATTAAAGTCAACCATGTTTAACAAAACTATATCACCAATTTATTTCTATTATTCTGTTATTACGTAGTGAATTAACAAATAAAATATTAACAATCGAAAAATGTATGCTTCTTTTGTGAAATACATGTACTAATAGAATAACAAAAACAACATTAATTTATTACTCCTTTAATTCTCTGTATTAAAAATTACTGAATATTTACCAGTTTATCAATAGGTTAGTATATTGGTATCTGAATACATCAATATTTTAGTATCTTAGTATATCAGTATCTCAGTGTATCAGTGTCTCACTATGTCTATATTCCAGTTTTTCTGTATTTCATTATATCTTGTGTGATACAGGTTACATCCTATCACGGTACCACGCTGGAATTCACTGAGCTCCTGAGAGCGACCCATTCTTTCACTAATGTTTGTAGAAGCGGTCTGCATGCCGAGGTACTTGAAGTTATACACCTGTGGCCATGTGTGACGGTTCCTGTCAGAAGTGATTGGAACACCTGAATTTAATTATTTAGATGGGTGAGTGAATACTTTTGGCAATATAGTGTATGTGTGTGTGTGTGTATCAGTATATCAGTATCTTAATATCTCAATATGTCAGTATTATCACTATGTCATTATATCTGTATCTCAGATCTCAGTATGTAGGATTATAGGATATTTTAGATATTTTAACTAAATTGGGTTAGAATGTTAAGGATAAACAAGTGCTCTTTCTTAGCCAACTCTTATCACATATTTCTTTTCCTTCAAAAACATGATATTTTGAGCCACTTATATAACAGTACAAAAAGCCCTCAAAAAGTTTAGCAGTCTGCTCAGAGTATAAAGTTTTGTTTAAATCATCAATAACAATTGTTAATTAATTAATTAATCG
This sequence comes from Notoglanidium maculatum, assembly GCA_030068355.1. NCBI lineage: Eukaryota > Metazoa > Chordata > Actinopteri > Siluriformes > Auchenoglanididae > Notoglanidium > Notoglanidium maculatum. Next base: position 684,861 of record JAQQZX010000016.1, on the reverse strand, counting down.
GTATATCTGTCTATTTATTTATTTATTTATTTATTTAGAATGAATATATATTTGACTCACGTCTTTAATGTATGTTTGAGTTATGTTTAAATAATTACTAGTAGAATATTTGTACTTGTTGCTTAAATGTAATAAAAAATAATGTTAAAGGGGGGGGAGCTCTCTCCCGCCTTTTTCCGCTTGGACACGCCCCTTCCCCCGTTTGACCCCTAACAGAGAAGAACCCTGAAGCGTTCGCTCACATTAACCGACTTACAAATCATACTTACCGGAAGACTGCACAGGCACTATATATAAAGATCGAATCATACGTGCCGGCAGCAGTGGAAGGCGCTCTAGCCGAAGATTTTAATTGGTTAGACGATCCTCTGGAAGCGTTTTGATTGGCTGATTTTCTTTAGCTCCTCTGTCAGTCACCGCCGTTTAGCAAGTTCGGTTGAAGTGTTGGAAGTTTTTGTAAAGCAGCTTGAGAAACTCCTTCCGTCTAAAATGAGTGGTGAGTTTAACTTCTTCCTTTACTAACTTCATTTTATCATGTTTTCGTGGTCATTAGTTGCTTTAAATACTGATGACTGTGAAATAAAGAGCTCTAAGAAATCTTACACGGTTTACATAAAGTTTTCTGCTCGTGGAACTGAGATTCCTGCCAAACTGGTTGAGCAGCTCCGTTGATGTAATTAGAGTTAGCTCAGTCGGCTAACTGGGTTTGTGAGGTAACTTTAATAAAAACTGCTTTTTTAACAGCTTTCTCATTACAGATTAAAAAAGTGTTGAGTCTCCTGTAAACTCCCAAGCGGATCAGTGTAAAGGCTTTACACCCTGAAGAGTCTCACATGAACCCTTTATTACTGAGGTAGAGAAATTATCAGGCTGTCATTTCAGGACGAATGTTTAGCGTTAGTTGGCGTCAGGTAGCTTCAGTTAGAGTCAGTTAGCTATAGTTAGCTGTAGGAATCACCCATAAAGTTTCAGATCTGTTTCAGAATTCTGCTTCTTTCTGTTAAGTTGAAGTTAATTTAATGTTTATTGCGTGCAGTCCAGCGGAGCTGAGGAAATGTACAACGCAGCTCGGACGGGTTTTACATATTGTGCTTATTTTACTTATTAGACGCGAATAGTTCAATATTTTATTAAATGCAAAGATTTGTAATGTCAGAAATCCCAAATCTTATGTGTGGAGTTTCACTTTCAGTTTATCCTGTTCACAGATCAGCAGAGTGAAATGACCACCGTGATGGAAAATGATGGAGAATCTCTTAAAAAAGTCAACAATTCAGGCCAAGTAAGTGTGTGTACTGTGTGTATCTGTGTGTGGTGTCTGTCACGCAGTGTTTAAAATGGACTTTTAATCTGATTATTAAGTCTTTTGGATGTTAAGATTCTTTATGATGTTTTTTGTGGTAATAAGCATTAGCAGGTATAGAGATGAGACCTGTAGACTAGAAGTTGACCAAAATGCCTTTGTCCTGGGCTGATGCCCATTATTAGTAATTAAAGACCGATAATTTATATTTGGGGCTGATATTCCATCCATCCCTACATTATCTATGTTGCTGATTCAGTTTGGGTTGTGGGGAAGCTGGAGCCAATCCCAGCTCTTCTCACTCACAACTTGTGTTAAATGAACATAATGTTTAATGCTATAACACTTATAAATTAAAAACATAAATAGATTTTGAAAAACGACAGTCATATTCTCAAGGTGTGTGATTGCGAGAGTGAGTGAAATTATATGATCGAGTGCATTGTGCATTTTCCACCTGCTCTGTTCAAATTCGATCTGTTCTTAGCTTTCCTCTCACTGTATAACCACACTCGCTGTTCTCACAAACACTGACTAACCTGTGTGAGTGGATTTATTCCACATGCAGTCCATATTTCTACCAATCCAATTGTGCTGGTTGGATGGGTCAGTGGGCCAGACTACAGAAGTGTAGAGTTTCTTGCATCACACATGTAAATGCCTAATAAAAATGGTTTTCGTGGCAAGGAACTGCGGAGCTGTGCGCTTTTAGACAAGTGTATCCGAGTGTTTTGTACACAAATTCTCACTGCCACATTTCACAAAGATGTAGTTATTGCTCTTCACTACTGCTATGCTCCTTTTAAATGTTTTAGAAAGCTGCATTGATTAGCATTAGCACCGTATAACAGGCAGTGGGTTGAACCTGAGCTGTAAACTGTAACTGAAAGTGTTGATCGTCTCTCTGGCTGCCTCATTCTTACACACTGACCTGTGTAGTGGCATGAAGATGTTTTGATGGAGATGGTAAAGAACTTTTGTGAGTCACTCTGGATAGGAGTCTGCTAAATTCTGTATATGTAAATAAGCCACAGACCTTTCACAGCACAGAGGCCCAGTCTGACAGTTGGTCCCAATGTAGCCCCGCCCACTCTAATAAGAAATGTAGAAACCTATTAACTAAGAAGTTAGTTCTCCTCCGACAGACACTCCGTCAGACCACACCTACAATTCCTTGTCTGCTGTTCTGCATCTATTTCCCATGAATGGCATCCATACCTTTCACTTATCACCTGTCAGACAATGCTTTTACAAGGTGCATTTGTCAGGTGTGTGGTTCAGGCAGTGTCCGTGTCTTTCAGGTTATATCTCTCATACTGTGCTTCTTTTACCTAGAACACTTTTCCCTCCTTTTTCTCCACAGGACACCCAGCAGCCATCTCCTTTAGCTCTTTTGGCTGCCACATGCAGTCGAATAGATGAAAACGACACGCAGCAGGTAGCAGCTCAGATTGATGTAAACTCCACTCAGATGTCTCAGAACGCTAACGGCTGGCAGATTATCCCTCAGATCATTCCTCAGATAAACAGTGGCTGTGATAAAGGCATGTCTCAGAAGCCAGGCGGCGGTGAGATGGAACAGCAGCAATTTGTTTTCTCTCCTACGGCGTTGCAGGGTCAGCAGGTCCTCACGGCTCTGTCCGGGGTTTTACCCAATATTCAGTACCAGGTCATTCCTCAGTTTCACACTGTGGACGGACAGCAGCTCCAGTTAACGCAGACTACCCATGATGCTTCTGGAACAGGACAGCTTCAGCTTGTCTCATCAACCAATGGGAGCCAGCCTCTTATTACTGCATCACCCAATCAGACAGCAGGAACTGGAAACATTCTCACGGTTCCTGGAGTGATTCCTCTTCATAACCTCACATTGGGAAACTCAGTTCTGACCAATCAGACGCCATTTATTAACATGCCTTTAGCGCTCAATAACATCACTCTACTTCCTGTTAGCACAGGAACTAACACAGTGAAAAGTGATCAAGCGTCTAATGGAGCCAATCAGCCCCTTATCCAAAGCCAACAGACAACAATAGCAGCAGTCTCCACATCGGAGTGTGTCAACAGCATACACACTCCCAGTTTGTACACGGACTGTGTTTCAGCTCCAAACAGCGCTGTGACCACCAACACGTTCCAGAACATCACTGCAGGAATCTCAGTCCAGTCTGATGGCAGAGATGCACAGCAGATCCTCATCCAGCCTCAGCAGCTCCTTCAAGGAACTCCCACGTTACCAACTGTCCAATCAGGATCCATTCCTGCAGGTCATGTGATCACTGCACACACACTTCCTCAAGATGGCCTGCAGAACCTTCAGATCCAACCGCTCAATAACGGGCCGATCCTGCTGAGAACAGTGGGCGCGAACGGACAGGTCAGCTGGCAGACGATTCAGCTGCAGAGTCCTGCTGGAACTCAGATCACTGTGGCATCACTTCCTTCCGTGACATCACTTCCTGCACTCACTCAGCCTGGCACCATTAATCTGAACAGTGCTGGACTGCAGATGCATCAACTACAGGAAGTTCCAATCACCATCAACACTGCAGGTCAGCATCATCAACGTCTCTTACAGAGCTAGCTGAAACGTGTCCGCTCCTTACATACCAATAACACCAGTAGGGCTGTCATTACCAATGCCAGTAGAATTAGAATTAGAAGAATTCTCGATACCCATTTGAACATTACAAAAATGGCATTTCTGTAAATAAAAGTAATAACAGTACAGAATACAGTACTATGGTCTGTGTGCTAGTAGTGCAACAATTTTATGTAGATGCCACAATAATTTCTGTGAATGGCATAATTTTTCATGGCTTTTTGAACCTTTTCTAAATCAGTTCAAGGTTTTTGAAAGGAACACCAACATCTCAACATTGTCTTGCATAAAAACAACTACAGTAAAGCCTACTAGCGTAGCCTACTTAATGAGGTATAACATTAGTTACATTGGATTAGCGTAAGCATTTATATAACATTAGCCATTGCACACACTTTAGCCTATGGAATATGGTTGCTTTTGCAGCGACAATGTCAACTGCCTCAAACAAAATGGTAATGTATTTCAGGATAGAATAAGAAGGATGATACTTTGGATGATGTTAAAATGAATCGAATAGGTAAGTGACGAGGCTAGGGTGTGTTTTGACTTGCACCAAAATTCGGGTTACATCACTGTCGTAGGAACGGAACTGTGTTGTAAAACGAGGACCCCCTGTACTTTCATACCTGACTCTTACTGCCTTTTTTATCAATGGGTCGAGGTGATGGCACGTGTCGCCATCCTCCACGTGTAGTTTTTTTTTCTGTGATTGTAGGTGTCCTTCTTTTTCAGAATGTAAGGATAGACTACAACACTTATAGGTGTATCTGCTGCCCCTGTCAGTTCTGGAAGAATTGCAGCCTCAGTACGCTGCCTACGGTACCTACAGTACTCCAAAAAAAGCAAAGTACCGGCCTGGTTTCAGAATTTTGGTATCGAAACATATCGTATGTTTCGGTTCTGGTCACATCTCTAGAAACCAGTGGGTTGGGTTAAATTTAAGTCATGCTTTGATGTCACCATGAGTAGGGTGAGTGGCTAATTAATTGAGAACCTGTGAGAGTGCATCATCAAGTGCATTATTACTGCTTCGATTTATTATTTATCACCACACAGAATGCCAGTAACATATCTCTAAACAAAGACCATGCAGAGACACTGGCCCAGTTTACACCTGGTTTTAAAATGCATCTTGACTGATTGGGTCACAAGTGGACAGCTGAGACACATCACTGTTTACACCTATGTCTATCATGCGGTGTCCAGCTGACCACTTTTGTTCAGATTTTGTAACTTTCGCTAGAAGGTCAAAGGTCCCCGCACACACTTATCTTAAAAAGTTAAACCTGCAACATACCTTCATTATTTTCTTGCATGCCAACCACATTCATAAGTGCTCCTCTCCAATTTATTTCAAGCGTTGGCTGTCACCAGAACAACCACCACATCCTGCATTAATGATGCATTTTCCTGTTGCTTCCTTACGGGGGACACATCAGGACAGATTAGCATTTACACTACAAAAGATACGTGGTCAAATCCATCCAAGACCACCTCGCCAAGTGGTTTTAGTGAATGCGTCTTGGAGGTCGTTTACACTTATGTATTTCGTGCCCAGGACGCATTTTAAAACCGAGTGTAAACAGGATCACTGAATCCAACGGCGCAATACATAAGCTGCATTTGAAACGTATTATAAATTAGTTTGAACGTTAAAACTTTCACAGAGCCTGAGGGTTGTAACCGTGCAGCCGTTCACCTTGCGAATGTGACTTTAGTCACTAGCATTATAGTTGATTTGGTTACATTTGATTTGGTATTTTCTACAAAATGCTGATGTATTCGATTAGCTCTGATTCGGGGTTATTTATCGACACGTTTGTGTCTGATGCTGTCTTGTATTAATAATCAATAAAGAATTACGTTATTTAGGTCACATAACCATGAAGTTTTCAGCTTTTGGATGGATGCCAGTGTACATTCCGAGTTCTTTATAGAAAAACTAATACAAACATAAACAGGTATTATAGTATTTAATTTATTCACGCTGGGCCTAGCGATGGTGAAGGCCTTTATTTTGGGGTTTAAAGTGATGCACTGTGATGTGTTTTACCTGTAATGTTCACACTCGATTCTGGGTCCTTTATTCACAAGAGTTTTGTCCAGTTGATTTATGTATGTTATTGGATGTTAAATTGAATTGTATATGTAGGTTATGTGTTGTATAAAATGTGTGTGTGTGTCTGTGAAGGTGATCAGGGAGCTTCAGGAGATGTCATGGATGACTCAGTGTTGGATCAGAGTTTGGACACGACTCCACCAAGTCGCCGTTCCCGAAGAGAAGCATGCACATGTCCATACTGCAAGGATGGAGATGGACGGTAACTAACACACACTCAGTTATGCAATACACCACCACCCATGTTCTGTTAATTTAGTAGGTGCCTACCTAGTGACCTTGGTTTGTAGTGTGTATGATATTGTATGTGTGGAACATTGAGATGCATCATTTGATTATCACATGCATCTGTGTGTGTGTGTGTGTGTGTGTGTGTGTGCAAGCAGCACTGATCCCAGTAAGAAGAAGCAGCACATCTGCCACATCACGGGATGTGGGAAAGTTTATGGGAAGACATCTCACCTGCGGGCGCACCTGCGCTGGCACTCGGGGGAGCGGCCATTCGTCTGCACGTGGGCTCACTGTGGAAAACGATTCACCCGCTCAGATGAGCTGCAGAGACACCGGCGCACACACACTGGTATGCACATGTGCAACACACTACTGTACACACATACTGGTACACACACACAGGTCAAAGTTGGGGAGAGTGAAATAACTCTCCTAATAATTACTACTGATTATTAATTTCTCACCTAGACAGGGTTCCTGTGAATCCTTAAGAAGTCTCAAGTTAGATTTGCTAAATTTAAGGTCATAACATTTCTTAAACTGTGTTTATTGGCCTGTGGTCTTAAATTAAGTCTCATCAGATCCGATGTTTCACTATTCAGTAAAATAACAGAGTGATAACTGTATATGGAATCATCCGGCCTGTGAGCAGGCATGACTTGTTTATTGTTGAAATTGACAACCGCATGAGCTCTTGCTTGTATTGCAGGGTACAGCTCGCACCGTGCTTCGGGTTAAGGTTATAAATATATGCCTCCATTTTTTTTTTCTTTTCTTTTTTTTTTTTTTTTTCTCTTTAAATCATCGTATATCTCATGAAACGCCATGCGGGAGTGAGAATTGGTGTGTGCGTGTGTGTGTGTGTGTGAGAGAGAGTGTGATTGGAGTGGAGAGCTAACAGTATGTTTTTGCTTCGCGCTCATTCCGGTTGTAGGGGGTGAAATTCGTCTGGTTGCTGAATAACCGGAAGTGACCTTACATGATGGCGTTGACAGCGAGACTTTGAGCCCATAACCATTACCACGCTAGTATATCAAGGTAGTTAGCTAGCGAGCTACTTAGCTAGTTACCTAGTGTGAACAGTCACTAAACTCGCTAAATAACACAAAAGACAAGTTCCATGCTTTGATTTCATTGGCTCATTTAATTTCCATAAACCCTATACTCTATAATGGCTAAAATTAAGTGTAGTATTTTATCATATGCAAAAAAACACCAATGTGATTTCGGCATTACAAATCCAGCATGTTTAGTTTAATCCAACATGTTTCTCCACTCATCGACAGTGTAAATTATGTATGCAGTCAAAGTCTCTGCCAGGTTGTTTTCACAGAGTTGTCAATCCACTGCTGTATATGACATCGCACAGACCGAGGCAAGCAAAACTGAGATGGTGAATTTTCAAGTTCATACAAATGAGAACCACATGAGAATCAGTTCAACGTGTGATATGTTTGGTACATGGACAACATTGTGCTGCACTGCATGTCGATTTAAATGGTGCTCCTACAATTTTCAGAAGTATTTACAATTTTCAGTAGCTCCAGTGCTACTGGTGGAAAAAGTTAAGCAGGAGCCCTGTATTACTCTGGAGTGGACAGAGAACCAAGTACAATCGAATATATATATATTTTTTTTATTCATGTTTATTATGCCAGGTGTAATAACTTGTTATAACCTTGTTCCAGTAGAGTGCAGTGCATGAGCAGCTGTGTTGTGTTGCATTGTTCAGTTGCTCCGTGTGGACTATGTACTTATGGTTGGAGAGCGGCAGTGTAGGCAGGTGGTGCAGGGTTTGGCGGAGCAGCGTTGGTAGTGTGTTTGTACTTCCCATCTTGAAGCCCAGCCACACCCACCCACACTCACACGCGTAACTGAATTTCTCTCTGTGTAGGGGAAAAGAAGTTTTCGTGTCCGGAGTGTCCGAAGCGTTTTATGCGCAGTGATCACCTGTCCAAACATGTCCGTACTCACACAAAGAAGAAGCCGATGGGGAGCGCTGAGAGTGGGCTGGACCAGACCCTTATTACCATGGAGACGCTGTCCCCGGATGGCATGGCGCGGTTAGCAAGCAGCGGCATCAATGTGGTGCAAGTGGGAGACATTCCTCCCATTAACCTCAACACTAACGGCTTCTAACAATCACTAACCAGGTGAGACGTCACCCCGCGTGCGTGCGTACACACGCGTGTATATACACAAACGTGTGTGTGTGTGTATATAATATATATATATATATATATATATATATATACACACATACATACACACACACACACATACAGTGATGTGAAAAACTATTTGCCCCCCTCCTGATTTCTTATTCTTTTGCATGTTTGTCACACAAAATGTTTCTGATCATCAA
>JAQQZX010000016.1:647390-659413 GCA_030068355.1 Notoglanidium maculatum | reverse complement strand
CCCATCAGTCAGAATCATCTTTAGTGTAGGTTAAAGCTGTGCTGCTGCCTCACAGAAACAAGTTTCATATTTAGGACAATATTAATCCTTTAAAGGTCTTTAAAGGTAAAAGAGCTGCAAGCGCGACCTGGTGGGGAAAAGACCCAAGCAGCCGCGACCTGGTGCCACTTCACTATAATCTGACTCAAGACTCTGTCAAGAAACGTGTTCTGGAAGCAGAGATGTTAGCTAAAATGCTTTCCATGTATTATCATGGATTAGGGGGCAGCACGGTGGTGCAGTGGGTACAACTGTCGCCTCACAGCAAGAAGCTTCTATGTTCGAACCTGCTGTGTGTGTTTCCTCCTGGTGCTCCAGTTTCCTCAGACAGTGCAAAGACATGTAGATTAGGTCAACTGGCTACTCTAAATGCTTGTTCATCAATCCCTCTGATAGATTGGTGACCTGCCCAGGGTGTAACCCTGCCTCTCACCTGAAGTCAGCTGGGGCTGGCTCCAGCTTCACCATGACCCTGATGGATAAGTGGTGTAGGTAATGGATGGCTGGATTATGGATTAGCACAAAGACAGGGAGTGCTGGTCAGCTAAACTTCAGCTGATTCAGATTGTGTAGCTCTAGAACAGGGGTGGGCTGGTGTGGGTGCAGGTTTTTGGGATGACCTTTCTATCAGCAATTAAAAAAAAAGACTCCTCCCACAGCTCTAACAGCTTCATCATTGGCTGATTGAGAGGTCATCCCAAAAACTTTCACCCACACCGGCCCTCCATGGCTCGGGTTCCCCACACCTGCACTAGAAGATCCTCATGGCTTGGCAACCTATCAGTGGCTATATGCTAGCTGCTAACTGACTGCACATATATACATATCTACCAGAAAATCTGAGCATTGAGAAGTTTAAGCCATACAAGTCTCTTGATGCCTCCAACTTTGTGGGCATGCTCAGGAGGATTACGTTTACGGCATTTGGCCCTTATCCAGAGTGACTTACATTTATCTCATTTATATGACTTGTTAAAGTCAACAGCGGTGGCAGGTTCATGACCATAAATGCCATAAACTCATTTGTAAGATGAACAAAATTAGCTAGCTAAACATGTCCATTATAGGCAACTCCTGAATAAGAATGTGACCTAGTTATGTAGCATTTAGCTAGCTAGTGTCTTGATTTCAGGCTGTTTCAATATACTTCAAATACCTGTAACTGTCTTCTGCTGGCTTAGAAAGGTGACTGACTCCATAGTATGTATTAAAAATGAATGTGATTATGAACACTTTTCTGATTCTGACACCAAACAGCACAACATGACAATTTAGAAAATTTCTTACTTGGTATTAAGAATCACTCCGGACTCCTGCCATGTTTCTGCAACTAGGAGGTGGTCTGATGCCACAGTGACAAAAGATGCTAAACTGCTGAAAGCACACTCTATGAAAGCATCTCTAACTTACCTAGGTGTTGTTGAAGGAATGCTAACGAGGCTCTGTTGCACAAATCCATCGCAATGTGAGGATCAATTTCTCCCTTCAGTTTCAGCATCTTCCCAATACAGTTACCTGTGAGAAAGGTGAAATCTGGGAAGCTCTGGTGTACAGCTCCCCTACAGAGAGATGAGTGCAAAAAACTGTTGAGAAACTTTTTATATTTAATGTTGTTTGGGAGCATATATTAGCTTGTATTATTCAATCATATTACTGACATAATGGTGATCATTTTTCTTGGAATGAGGGCAGAATCCAGTTTCTTCATGCGAATAATATTCCCGGCCCACTGGAACTTCTCAGAGTTAATGAAAAAAATTGGCTGTTTCACACTTGGAAAGATTTCCTCATTAAGCGGAAGCATCCACGTGTCCAACGCAACACCACACCTGTACAGGAGACAAGCTCAGATGGTTAAAGTTAACTCCTTGTGGGTTACATTCACCTTTATTCCAGTTGTTTATGCCAAGTCTTCAGCCAATCGTTCTGACTGCTTTATAAGTGTGGTGTCTACTACATTCTGTTATAGGTGATATCTCTCGGATGGTGCTGCAGCTGAATTCTGGAAAATGGCCTGAAAAAATGAACATTTTCTGCAATCAAAGCAGAAATGGGATGGCATGTGGAATAGGATGTTCCACATGCTCATGTAGGGGTGATGGTCAGGTGTCCACAAGGAAACCCTTTTTTAGGATACCTTGTCTGGGCTGTCTGCCTGCAAAAATCATGCAGAGTAATAATTATGAGCAAAAGCTCAAAATGCAACCAGGTAGTAAAATTAAATTATAATGTAACAGCGTGCACAGCACAAACGGAAGGTCTGGGTTAGTCTGTGCCCATGATGCACTCCTGTCAGCCAAGAACAGGAATCTGAGGCCAAGCCTGTGTGCTCCTCTGCTGTTGCTCATCCACCTAAAGGTTTGATGTTTTGTGCATGCGGAGATGCTTTTCTGCTCAACACGGTTGTAAAGAGTGATTATTTGAGTTACTATAGTCTTGCAGGCAGCTCAACTCAACCTGGCTATTTTCCTCTGACCGCTCATATCAACAAGTCATTACCACCCACAGAGCTGTCACTCACTCAGTGCTTTTGGTTTTCCACACCATTCCATGTAAACTCTAGAGATTGTTGTGTATGAAAATCCCAGGAAATCAGCAGTTTCTGAAAAACTCAAACCACCTCATCTGTCACAGTGATGACATTTTTTCCCATTTTGATGTTTGTTGTGAACATTAACCAAAACTCCTTGACCTGTATCCCATAATTTTATCCAGGGAGTATTAGCATTAGTCCAATCTGGCAACCCTGTCATTAACTGTCCTGTTCTGCATCTCCTCCATTGAAAACATTCACAGAGTGGGCATGAGGCAGGAGAAATGCTGCCCCTGTGGATCTTTCCCATTTTTGACCACTTGGTGTAATAATTACTAGGAAGCCAAAAGGGGCTCCACAACATCTAGAAACACGAGCAAATCAAAAGGAAATCAGCTTGTATCTATTAAATAATGTATTTTTTTAATCGTTGGTCTATAAAAAACTAAGCAGAACATTACAATAATTCAAAACAAGCGCATGGATCTCTTTTTCCATCACACTGACACAGAAAGGCTCTAACTTTAGCAATGTTTCTTAAATGCTAAAGAGAGGAATAAAACCATCAATGATGCAAATCTAAAATCACACCCAGGTCTGGCATTTCATGTATGAAGTGTACTTCATGTACACAGTATGGACCTGACTGTAAATGTAGAGGTAGGCAGTGTGTATTTCACTGTAACCGAATTCAATCTTTAAATGTGATTTTCTCGCTCTCTTTTTTTTCTCTTCTGCTGGCTATGTCCTAAACTATAACTTATGATATACGATGCCAATAAAAAAGTCGCTGTTTGGATTTAAATAAGCAAATACTTAAGAGCCTTTGACTGGATAATTACTGCAGTGAATAATATGTTTCAGCTGAGAACAATTCTTTAACCCTGACTGATGCAGTGAATAGCTTCTTATTTCTTAATGTGAGAAGACGTAGCCTGTGGTCATGGAAAAGATTTTACTTTCTTTCAGAAAGGTCAAATTATTGGCCTGCATCAAGCAAAGAAAACAAATGTGGTCAGAAAACAATCTTGACTGTCCATGATTGGAGATTACTTAAATGTTTGGTCAAATCCTAAACTCACAGCTGTGTTTCATAGTAAAACTAAGAGCATTTCCACACATACAATGCAACAACTCTGGCTACAACATTATCACTTGTTAGTGAGGCTAATCAGAAAAAAAGGCTTCAATTTGCTAGGGTGCATAAAGACTGGACTCTGGAGCAATGAAAAGGTTATGTGGCCTGATGAGTCCAGATTTAGGAGTCCTGTTAAAGAGCGATGGGCACGTCAGGGTAAGAAGGGAAGTTCATGAGGCGATGCACTCATCATGCGTAGTGGCCACTGTACAAGCCTCTGGAGACAGTGTTATGATCTGGGGTTGCATCAGTTCAGACACCACAGGCATAATGCTATGACTCATAATGAAAGAGTGGTTCAGAGAGCATGAGGAATCATTTTTAGAGGAACTGGCTACCACAGAGTCCTGACCATAGATCAGACTTGCATTCAAAATCATTTATGAGTTGTGATGATCTTAAGACTTATGACATGTGATGATCTGATTAACAAACACATTCTGGCATTCTTAGATTATGAATACTTACTTGAATTTGACTTCCTTAAACAAACACTCAATCACTGTGGCTCCACCAAACGAATGGCCCATGACTGCTATTCTACACAAGTCCATAGAGTTCTGTAAAGAAGCAGACAAAGTACTGCACTGTACATACAAAGACCTTTCCTTTGCAGTCAGCGCCATCATTTATGCTCTAATTACTTAAACATGTTGAATGAACCTCTGATATTTGCAAGTAATGCCTTTTTTTGCGATCACCTTTAATTTTGACCAGTCAAATTCAGACAGCAAGATATTTTCCACAGGCTTTCCTGAATTGATGTCGATAAGAAGATCCAAAGCTCTGATGCACTCATCTGCCCTTTGTTTCACCTGAAGAAAATTAAATAAATATATTATATTATAAAGTCTGTACTTGTGTAATATCTTCATGATTACATATTAAGACTTTTTTTTTTATCTGTTTTATCTGAGTTTAAGATCTTGCACCATCATACAACCTTAATACAACCTTGCACCAGATACAACTTAAAAATTTTTTTCTTTTCACATATTCAATGTTCTTCAGAACATTTACCTTTTTGACAAAATTGAGATATAACCTTACAATCCCAATGTTTTAATATGACATAACATTTTATAACTAATTTTAGGGTTTCCCTTTTGCCAACTTGGACATTATGGTTGAGGGAAATGTGGTTTTTACAGTAACAGTAATGTAGGGAGTCTCTCACTTGATTGTTTCTTAGAAGGAATTCACTCTCGCCTGTTTTTAGTGGTCTGTAGTACATCCACTCTCCCACTAAATTATCCGACACAGGCTGGAATGTTTTCCATGATGAGCGAAGGCTTTGATTCGTTTCGCTCTTCTCTTTGTAGTAAAAGGTTGCTGAAGCTGATTCATCTCTGACAAAAAAGGGGAAAAGGATGAACATTTGCTTTAAGGTGAAATGAATAAATATAATTCACTTGTTGATTTAAAAATTAAATGAAAAGGAAAATTAATTTATTCTAATATTCCTCAGTGAAAGTAGGAGGCTGAAGAGCAACAGTTAGCAGATATGTCTGTAGGAATAATATCTGTGTGGAGTTTCAGTGTTTCAGTGTATGGACATGCCACATGGGTTTCCTCCTACCTCCCAAAAACATGCTAGTATGTGGATAGACCATTTAAAATTTCCCGTAGGTGTGAACAAGTGTGTGTATTCCTGTTTCGTGCCCAGTGTTCCCATCACCCTGACCAGAATAAAGTGGATACTGAAGATGAATAAATGAAAATAAGTCAACTAGCAATCGTGTAATGACACATCAAATGAACACAAGCTGCTTGTAATGCCTGATGTATCGGATATTCAGGTTTAAGGACTTCTTGATGCACTGGAAAACCTCCCTTTTTGTCAAGTGCTGAAAAATTAAAAAAAATTTATGGTCTAACATGTTCTAAAATAAGCTTCAAACTCGCACCCAGAGAGAACTAAATGCTTGCATCTGACACCCTGTGAAACCTTTGAACACCAAACAAACAAAAAAATCTCCGCGAACCCTAGCATGTTGTGGCTTAAACAGGATGCCACTGAGAGAATGACTTTGTGTTTAAATCCTAGTTTAAAAAAACCTACCTGTGTTCCACTGCAGCAACAATAAAGCCCTGTGAGGCCAACTCGACACATACTGCTGAATACAGCGTCCTGTGAAATGCACAACAGAAAAATCACAAGGGACTGCAGACCCACAGTTCAGACACTTGTGGACACTTCAAGGTTTATATTGGTACACAGCATTTTTGTGCAGCATTTTTACACTAAAAGAATTTCAAGATAAAGTCTATCCCAAAAAATGATAGGGCTTCCAAACTTAAAAGAGTTGACCTTAAAGTGAGGAAATCAGAAGGTGAAATCCTGAGTCTAAAGGGCAAAATCAGCTGTGCTTTGTGGGTGGGAGGGGCATGCTCTCGTCCCTGTCAATCAGAGCGACACTAGCCAGTCTGTCAGCTCATGTAGTCAGACACAGTTCAGACAGAGGTCAGAAGTTTGCAATGGCATGACAATATTGGGCTTTCAATTATGTCTTTGAACTGTTCTTTTTCTGGGGGAGAATGATTGCACAACATACATCTTTAATTAGAAAATAAAAAATAAAAGCATTTGATGCACAAGTTTAACATTTTTTTTAGTTTTCTAAAATAAACACAAGATCAAAATTATACCTACAGGGTCAAAAATATACATCCACAAAGATAATTAATTCAGTGGTGCTGAAAGTTCAAAATGGCTCTTGACTTGTCAAGCCCAAGCCTTAACTTCCTGTTAGTGTTCATGACTGGCAACAGCTGGTAGCTTCTCTGTACACAACATAATCATATGGACAAAGAAAAAGCCTTCTGGAGGTACGTTTTATGGTTAGATAAGACAGAGTTTGAGGTTCTTGGCCACAGTGACCAGAGGAACCCTGTAGCAGATGTTCAGCATGGTGGTGGCAGCATCCTGCTCCGGGGCTGTTTTACTGCCAGTGGAACTGCTGCACTGCACAAAGTGGATGGAATAATGACGAACCTCAGAATTCTTCAGGAGAACCTCAAAACATCAGCTAGATGGTGACACAATCGTTGTTCCAACAGGACAATGACCCCAAACACACATCAAAGCTGTTGTGGATAAAGCAGGCTAATGTTAAACTTACAACAAGTCCTGCCCTCAACCCTATTGAAAATCTGTGGACTGTGCTTATAAGTGCTTAAAGGTCCATGCCAGGAAACACAGAAATTTAACTGAACTCTACCAAATCTGCCAAGAAGAGTGGTCACATATCCAACCAGAATTCTGCAGAAGCTTGCTGATGGCTACCAAAAGCATCTGGTCAAGGTGAAACTTGCTAAGCGACATTTCACCAATGTTCTGTATGGATATTTTTGACCCTGTGTTGATTTCAGAAAACCCAAAATAAATGAAAACTTGAATCAAGATTCTTTGTTTTTTTTCTATTAAAGATGTATGTTGTACAATCATTCTGCCCCAGAAAAAGAACAGTTCAAAGAAATCATCGAAAGCCCAACATCACCATGACATTCATGTCCACGATGAATATCTCTAAACTTCTGACCTCAACTATAGCTCCTTCTCCGAGTGCCCTGTCACACAACATGAAGATGGGTTGGCTGATTTCACTGTTAGTCTTCACCCGCCCTGGCGGACAGGAGGGAACTGGCTGGTGGGTAGATACCCAAATTTGGGGGTAAAAAAAATCCAAAAAATAGGAATAATAACATAATTACAATGTATAACAGGATATACTAAGGTTACATTTGCCATGTAAAATGCTGCCCAAAAAGACATGTACAGGATATTTTGAGATCAAAACATAATTATAAGACAACAGATCAGAATCTCAGCTTTGATTTCCATGATATTTACTCCTAGACATGTTAAACATCCTTAATCTTAGCTATTCCAATACTTTTGGATCTGAGTGCATGTAATTAAAAAAACTACTATATGTAGCCCTTAAAACAATATTATAATTTTTTTCACAACCAGTTATAACAATTACTGTATTTGCACATGTCTGCCTTTGACTACTGTGAATTAAATGTACCTGAATGCTCCCAGACCATGGGAGAAAATAATTATTGGGTATTTTCCGTCTGTTTTAAAAGCGGCGTTCCATGCTGCTGGGATTTTGTAAGACCCTTTGGCAACAAAGAAGAAAGAAATTGTTAAAACAATTTTAAAGAGCTCATTATACATGTACACAGTGCCATACATAGGAATTAATTTCAGAGAAGGATGAGAAAATATTGGGATTCTGTGTAAAAAGTAAATAAAAACAGAATGGCATGATGGAAGTCAATTTTGACCTATATTTAATTAAATTCAATACACATCTTTTGTAAAAACATATTTCCGAGATTAGTTTGCAATTCCAAAACAATTGCAAGAAATTTAGGGATTAAAAAATCCATATGATCAAAAAACACAGAGTATCTGGAGAAATCTGTGCGAGTAAGGGGCAAAACCAAAAACCAACATTGAATGTCTGTGGCGTTCGAGCCCACAGATTCTTTTCACTGCATTAAAAAGCAACAAGACTGTATAAAGGACAATAATACATGGGCTCGGGAAGATTTCAGAAAACCATTGCTGATAAACACAATTCATCGTAGCATCTAAAAATGCAAGTTAACATTGCCCAAAGCAAAAGCCATACATATACAACATCTGACTTCTCTGGGCCCGAGCTCATCTCAGACGGACTGATGCAAAGTGGGAAAGTGTACTGTGGTTCAATTCTATTAAATTGAATGAAAGACAAAAAGGACTGGCAAATTATTACATTCTGTATTTATTTATGTTTTACATAGCATCCTCACTTTTTTAAAAATGGGGTAGTATGGAATAAAATCTCCATTTTAGGTGGAGAGTAGTAGGAACAGTGATATTTAATTTTTTAAGGCACCGTCAACCAATCATGTCATCTTAATAACATTACAATAAAATACCTTTAGACAGTTCTACTGAAAAATGATGGTTAAAACCATGGTTAGCAGAAAATCACCTCAGAATGAAAAACACACTGAACCCTGAGGCAGAAGAGCAAAAAAGTGTCTGTCTAGTTTGGGTGAGCCCGTGCCCACTGTAGCCTCCGATTCCTGTTCCTGGCTGACAAGTGAAACCCAATGTGGTGTTCTTCTGTTTTAGCCCATCTGTCTCAAGGTGTGATGTGTTTTGCATTCTGTGATGCATTTTTTTGCTCAAGAACATTGAACATTTCTTAACGTATCAGAACTTATGTTGTTACATGCAGATATGATTTCCTGCTTCAGTGCAATGCCTTATACAGGACACCCTGTATATGCTAAACTACCTCTTAGCACAGTAGAAGTACAGTAGAACAGCTGCTGAGATACTCAGCATTCAGTAGCTACTCAGTAACAAGTCTGTCCAATACATAAAGCGGCTAAAGATGTTACTGGTGTCTGAACAAGGAGCTTACCAAAGAGGTAATTAAAAATTCTTTCACTCAGTGCTCGGCTCATTTTCATGAAGTCAGCAAGGCCATTGAAGTATTCTCTGCATGGGATCCAGTTCGGCTCATCTGAACCCTCTACAGCTTGGCACGGATAGTAAAGTCTGAAGAAGGTTCCCTGTGAATGCACGAATATCTGTTCTGAAAAGGAATCCAGTTTTTTTTAACACAATTCATTCCAAACTTGGTTGGAAGATTTTATTATTATATCAGTAACATATGTAATGAAACCCAAAGGAATTGTCCTTGCACTGGTTACTGGTCTAGTCTTAGTTTACATTTCTTGATATAGCTTTTCAAAAAACCAGTAGATGTGTTTGAAAGGTCACATCTCTTTCCACTATTGTACAAATAGTGTCAAAAATTGCTTCAAACAAGACATAAGGAATAATCCATGCTGGGGTGGTGTGATGTGGGCCGACACAAAGCGCAGGTGTCTGGTTTATACTTGACGCATGACTTTGCAGACACGCGCAGAAACAGCAACCTTGCAAGAGGCATTGTTCACGTCCTCATCTGTGTACTTTATCAACCTGTGGAGGATTTAACATTCATACACTATATGGCATGTCAGAGTCAAAATGTCCCCCCGTCCATCACATTTCCAAATCCTACCATAAAATATTTAGAGATTTCATGCACAGGACAGCACCAGACAACAAGTTCTGTTTCTTTTTCAAACTCATCAGAGCTTTCATTGCTGATTTGGCCACTCCTAAAGTTTCTGCTATCTCTCCGATGGCCTCCTTCCGTTCCATCGACACCCCTCTGGACTGCTTATTCAGAGTTCCCAGCTGCCAAATGTTAAGTCAACATTTGGAATTAACTCCAGACCTTTTTTTAATCTGTTGTGAAATAACGAGGAAACAGACCATGACACTGCTTACCAGTCAATTGTCGGATTACGTTTCAGCCTGAACAGTCTACACTTCACTTTTTTATTACACTATCCATTATGGTGTTGTACAAATTACGTAAAAGCAAACCACGCGTCACTGTCCAAATACTTATGGACCCGACTGTAAATCCGAAGATTTATGCAGATTGAAGTTAACTACCAGTTTAACCTATGCATTTCCCCCCCAGATTTTCTCCCTAACTTAATCATGGTCAATTAGAGACAGCTCTGTCCTATTACATGATAGCTACTGACCAGCGAAGCCTATTCCTCCTCCAACCTACGTGATGCCAGCTGACCGCATCTTTTCAAACTGTTGCTCAGGCAACATCAGAGGCAGCGTAAAGCACTATCTGTGACACCTGTGGTTGGCTAGTGTCACTTGTGTTTGACAGGGTTAAGGTTAGGGTTGACTGACAGGGGAGCGGGAGTATGCCTCCCTGAGAGCACAGGCCAATTTTGCTCTCTTGAGCTCCCAGCCATTGGATGGCAGGTCACAGGGCTTTTTGATTTCTATGGCTCTCTACATTTTGAGTAGAGCTGAGGACCAATGGTGTTAGGAAAATCTGCAACTTGGTAAGTGGTAATGAGGATCAACTACTTTTAAAAGCCTTTTAAAACCCTTGTATTTGACCATTTTGATGGATATTATTATCCTCAACCAGGTAAAATGTCACTGCATCACTGATGTCTGTTCAGCACTTATTGTTTTCTCATAAGAAGTGCTTGTCACCCATTTGAAGATTTCAGTACACTCTTTGGGGTGCTTTCTTGGTGGTTAGTTAATTTGTTGTTTCCTGTGTCTGCCAATCTTGCCTCTGAAATCATTCTTTGTGACATTGTCCAAACCCAAAATCCAACTCTAGCTGCATCAGTCACTGATAAACATGTCGAGAGAAAATAAAGACTCTTGCTAAACCCAAGTATAGGTCTGCAACTAACCACTGTTTATATAATCAATTAATTGGGGAATTATTGGTCTGTCAACAATTAACCATAAATACAGTATGTAATGTACTACTGTACAGAATGGTTTATTCAAAATATTCAATGTTTTATTCAGCGTAGCTGAGCTGTCAGGCTACCGCATGCTCAGGACAAGTAATTTCGGAGATGCCAAGTGCTCACTGTACTTATCATACAGATGACCCGAGTAATCCAAAAGAAAATATCAAATTTAGCCAATCATCTTGCTGACCTTCACCCAAAGTCAACAGGTTAGATATCTGTCCTGTATATGTATATGGTATCGATATGATGAAAATGCTTAATTGGATAACCCCTATACGTTAGCCTAGCTTTTCTGCTAGGATCATGGCTGCATCATGGTATTTTTGAGAGCGTGCACAATGTTTTCAGTTAACTTCATCTTCATTATAAATTTTCAGAGTGACTCATTACACATCAATAATCTTTCCATTAAATTTTGCTGCGGAGGATTTACCCGTCTAGCCACAACAGTATTAGTGAGGTCAGGTACTCCAACAATTTGTATAGTGTATGAAATTCCCACCAATAATGGAAAAAAAAAAAGGTTCTCTTTAAAACTAAGAACAAAACCATTTAAATCTATACAGTCCTTTTTATACTATATATAAGCAAATTACTTTAACAGTCAGAAAACACCGTTAATGTCGGGGTACAGACACAATGCTGAGAAACTGCTATATATACACACTATGCGACCAAATATATGTGGACACCTGCCCATCACACCCGTATGTGGTTTATCCCCAAACTGGGATCACAACACTAGAATGGATCCACACAAAAACACATGTGGGTGTGATGGACAACTGTCAACAAACTTCTGGTCATGTTGTGTATGTAACACTGCACAACAATGTTTTTGAAAAGTCTTGCTTCCTGAAAGGTTTTTGCTGATTGTGACAGGTACCTACTGGGTTTGCACAAATATAGTTTTGGTTTTACTGCATCATGTAGGAACTC
>JAQQZX010000016.1:623978-642960 GCA_030068355.1 Notoglanidium maculatum | reverse complement strand
CGAAGTCTGCTGAGATTGGCTCCAGCTTCCCCGCGACCCAGACGGATAAAGCGGTATAGATAATGGATGGATGGATGATTTGATCTTCTTGTATTTAATTGTCACAATGTGCTTAGGTGAATTAGTCTTCACTTTCCCATGATCAGTCTGATGGTGAATCTAAACCCCTGATGGGAATGCCAGACCATCATCAGGCTGCCAATTAATTATCAGCACAGGTTTGATCACCCAGGATTCTGCAGGTTTATTGGCATTATTATGATTTACAGACAATCCAAAATTCTCAGTAAATGTTTCATTGGTTTTTTTTTTGTATGCCTGAAATATTCAATAATATTCAAATAATAAAAGCAGGCTAGGTACTGAGGCAAAAATATGGATTTATTCAGTAATTTGTGAAATTCTGTGCAATTATATTCTATGTTCATAAATAAATACAAAATTTCCCATAGGTTTCCCATAAACAGGCTTTCACTGACACATTGTACCACACACCAACACAGAAAGTGCAACTGGGAAATATTTTGCTATGTATTATTAACAATTTTATTAACTGTATAAGTGTCCACTGTCTGTTTAGAAAAAAACAAAACATACTTTGTACAATATATGAACAATTATATTACTGCAGTCAGACTGCTTTCAGGATAGCAAAAGATCACGAAGCAAAACTACAGGTAAAAGGCATAAAAAGGTGAAAATGTGTGTATATATAAAGCACACACTATCAGCTCTTTGACAAAGAGATATAATCTAAATCAAATCTGCAGTCATTGAGGGAACTCCATCAAATGACTTGACCTGCACATCAGCTAATGCAAAGTGCCGCATACTGCAGCATGAATGCTAGTGGTGTCGATATTTGCTAAATGAGTCTCTATTATCTTCTGTGACGAACTTTTGTACAGCATCCTGTGGTCCGTTGTGTCTGTTGTGCTGTGTACTGCTTCTGTAAAACTGGCAAGTCTTCAGCCCTTGTTCTATTCTGGTTTAATCCCTGTAATGTAAGATTGAAATGTGGTAACTTGTACCTTAAGTCTACAAAGTGCAAGCAGAATTTCTTTTCGCATACTAACCTTCACTTTTTCCCTGAAGTCAGAGTCGTCTTGCTTTCACTTTTGGATCCCTTCTAAAGAACATAAATAGATTGGTTTAAAATGACCAATATGGTGTTCGAATTTGTAATATGTGACCATAAGTAATGTGAATTTGTGGGCCCATGTATAATTGGTCATGGCTTGAAAAAAAAAAGAAGAAACGATATATTCATTGTTTTTTAACAAAGCCAAAATTGATTAACTCACCGATGGAGAGACAAGTTTCACAATTTCATCTCGAACCTAATGGAAAACAGCAGATTAAAAAAAATGAATGTTCTGCTTTGTAATCCACCACACAACATCTTCAACAACCACACATAAGACAGTATTAATAGGAATAAATGAAAAACATACTCTTTTTTCTCCAAAGCATCCTGTCAGCAAAATGAAGAAGCCCTAAGAAGAAAGTGGGTGGAGGAGGGGGGTGCAGAAAAAGTTAGTCGGAAAAAGATCCTTTTTTTCATGCTCTGAATAAAATGTAATACAGTACGTGTATGTACAGTAATGACAACATTTACCTGTAAGGAGTTAAAGATGGTGAAGGCATAATTGATTATAATGCTGATTGGTGACTGTGCATTTATCAGAAACACAAACAGTCCTAAAATCCAGGTCCCACCAAACACTGGGGTTAGGAAAACGATCACTTTGATGACACTCTTGGCTGCTTCTTTGTCATCCTTTTTGGTGTTGTCGGTTGCAGCAGATTTCAGGAGAGTTGAAATGACCACCCCCATTGAGCATAAGTTAGCGAACACAACAAAGCCAATAGGAAGGAGGAAAGCATAGAGGGAACCTTGCATTGTTGATACATATGTCAGCCAGCAAGAAGATCTGTTGTAGTAAGTTACATCTGTTCTCTTGTTGTAGTACAAATAGGTCACTACCACTATCACCAGTGGGCAAATGTAACCGACAACAATGGCAAGAGGCAAGTAGACTTTTTTCCTCAGTGGATTGAAGACGAAAATGAGCTGATGGACGAGCATCATGCTCAAGCAGAGCATCCAGAAAAACATGCCCAGGTAGAAGAAATGCTTTGCGAGTGTCAATACAAGACATAACGTGTCATTAAGAATGTTTGGGAAGGAAGAGGCAACAAAGCTGCAGTCAGCTATGAGAAGACACAGAGCAATGTTGACCAGTGAAGTGTGACGGAAGTGAGAGAGGTTGGACTTGACTACTGCATTCCATACCAAGAACTCAATGATGAGGAAGACTATCAGGGAACAAATGGAGATTCCCAAGCCAATGTAAGTTATCTGGTCTAAGAAAGGCAGGTTAACAGGAGTCTTGGACAACAGCATTGAGAAGGAGGTCAGGTGATTGCAGTCGCAGTAACTGATGTTTTCAGTGCTTTTTACCAACGTACAGCCAAGCTGTGACCACTTTCCTTCTGTCGTGTTCCAAAATATGCAGTATGGTGAGTTGCCAGCAGAGTCGTTTTCGGGTATTGGATAAGCCATTTGAATTTTTACAGGGTCATTGTTGTCGATTACGGCAGTGACAACTATGGCTGGAAATATTGAGTTTTGATAAATGCCCTTTGGGAGACGTGTTGCCATGAACTGTATTCCCATAGTTTTCACCATGGGAGAAGTTGAGTTCAACTCAAGCTCTACACTGAAAAGGGTTTTATTGCAGACAGTGTTGTTCCGGCAGAACTGAAGTTGGATGTTTGAAGAATTATGACCATCACTGGAGTTAACTTCAATGTTTTTCACCAGGTTCTCAACAGATGACAGATATGTTGTAGCAATGCTATAGTCACGCTGTGGATTTGTTGATACCCAGGTTGTGTTCAGCAGATTGCTTGCAGACTCAATGAAGTTCTGAAAGACAGTATTTAATAAGTTTTGAGTGTCAGTGTCATTAATTAATTCTCTTATTTATTTGAAGAGTGGATGACTGTTTAAAACACTACTAAACAGCTCATAGCTTTGTTTGTGATTGCTACCGTACTACATAGCTAAATGGAACTAAGGAAACCAAGAAAGACTGACCAATTATGGCTATTAGAGTTTTAAGCCTGTCTATTACAGGAATACATTGCTATATCAATTCATCAAAGCATAGGATGGAGTTTTATGAATGAATGGAATCTTAAATTATGTGTTTGTTGGTAGTGTCGCTCAAATCTGTTGGTGGACAAAAGGAAACGGTGCTGTTCAAATCACTATTCTTCTACTATATCCGAAACGAGGAGGCATTTGTTTATTTGTTTTTTGGTTGTTTTTTGTTCTGGAATTAAACCTGAACCCTACCATTTTGCCCAGGAAAACACTAGTAAGTTCATAATTTGTGTGAATTATAGATATGTGATTTGCTACCATATGCATCAGCTATTTTTGTTCATACCAGCGTGTGATATTTTCTAATTTATTTAGTTTTATTTCATTCTGGGAGCTTCATATCTGACTGCCCGCCCAAATGAAAGTTAAACCTCCTGGTCCTTGTTGTACTGGTGTAGGGTCTGTCTGTATGTTTCTTAAAAACAACAACCACAACAAAAAAAAAACAATACTGTCCTTCTTACTCATATCGGTATTTGTATTTTCAAAGTAATTACATTCAAAGTAAAAGTTCCATTCACAGCACTGCTAAGCTGCTACTGTTGGGCCCTTGAGCAAGGCCCTTAACCTTCACTGCTCACATGTACAAAATAAGATGTATGTAAGTCGGTCTGGATAAGGGCGTCTGCCAAATGACGTAAATGCTAAATGTAAATGTAAAATGTTCCAAATGTGTGAACCCTGGTGCTGCAGTAAAGTGAACCTCTTGACCTGCACACGGTGTTTCCTACTCTCAATGCGCCAAATTATCTAAATCTATATTATCTTTTTAGCTAATGTTGGGTTAGCAAAGAATGCAGGGCAGGGAGTGCTCAGAGCTATGGCTGAGAACCACTGCATTAGAAATTGCTTACTGGCAGTAGGTCATCACACAGTGTGACTCTCCCAGATGCGCTGCTCATTATTGTAAGAACAGAAATGGTGGCCATTACATCACCATAGGAGTTTCCACTTGAAGTGCTATTCTTCAGATTGTCAAAAATGGCAATTGCACCCGCTGTTGTGGCCCCAATTCCTTTTTCAAAATCCTGAAATAAGAACCAGAAAAAAACAGATTTGCTTACATTTCTATATAATACTTTCTCATGGCAATATGATGTGAATTTTCCTTACCGATGATGCAGAGAGTAATACATTCAGTGTTTGTTTTATGCAAAGATCAGTTGGGTCAGCCCATACAGTGCCATTGCACAGTCGCTCCATATTTCCTACTCTGCCTATTGCAGTACAGAGTGTAGTTGCTGTTTCTCCACCCTTGGTCAATGGCCATACGGTGTCTACTGCACAAAATGGGTCCCCAGCTGAAGAAACATTTTAATTAACGTACAGATTGTCAGCGTAATAAGTGCTACAAATCACAAAATAGTTTTTTCTGTTGTAACTCCAATACTCACGGTATACTATTGGTATGGTTGTATTGGTGACTTGTATCTGGCCTAGACTGTTTGTGATCTGGCAGAAAGCACTGATCGATGGAACCGTTCCCGTGCAGTCGATGGGAATAGTTACAGTGTAGTTTTGTGTTTGAGTATTCACTGAAAAAGAACGAAAATCATATAAATACCAACAAGACCAGTGAGGCCAACAAATGCCTTCTAACTGTTGATCAAAATTAAAAGTGTTACACTGAAGAGAAAGAAATGACTATAGACTTTGCACAGTGATGAAGCATTAATATTTATGACATTATAACACTTGTAGCTGAGTAAATTGTAATGATCTGTTATATGGCAATAATTATGTACTGTAGAATGACACAGTAAAGGCGTGGATACCTGTCTGCTGTGTTGGTAAACTGTTTATTGTAACTGTGTAATTCTCTGAGCTCAGAAAGATGGAGCATATCACAGTAACTGACGTGGATGAACCCGTGGAACAATCTGCAGTTTGTGGAACGCTTGTGACGTTAATTTGTTCTGGTAAGAGCGCAACGTCAAGAACTCCTGTGGCTGAATGGAACACTGATCCATTACTAAGGAGGCAGGTGAATGTTCCTGAAATGCAGCAAAAAGTAAGGAGGTTTAAAAAACCATGAAATATACAGTGATGGAAAGGACATGACCACATAACACATCTTTCAAGCTAAGAAGTGAAGCATTTATATGCAGACCTGTATGTGTATTGGGTCTAATTATCAGAGTCTAATGTCATGTTGTTATGGGAGACCTCATTGATGCTTAGTTAGAGATGTTATGGAAAAAAGCACAGCTTTCAATTGTATGGAATGTTTAGTTACAGGCTGCTAAGTTAGCTAACAGTGGTAATAAAGAAAGCTTTGGGTTTTATTGGAGATTGCTTAGAACAAGTAATAGGCTTAGACATTAAGATCACACTTATGTCTCTGTTAAAATGCAAGCTAGGTTAATGTTTGGGGTGGCAGGAAGACACGAAAACATCCTGGCATTTTGATGATACTCATTTTGATGAAAGAAAATATTATTCTATGTATATTTTGACTACAATTATATGAAACTACATATTTACTTCAATGCTATTTTTGTAACAACTAAGCCACATCCTGTGTGCATTGATCAATTGATAAATTGTTTGTTTGCAATGTAGATACAGCATCTTCTGATGTTCCAGATAATATAGTTGTGCTTTTAAAAAACATGAAAATCTCATGCTGCCTTGATCAATGCTTTATTTTAATATCTCGTTCTGATTGTGAGCAAATGAAGTAAGTTCTTGGGTAAAATTCCAGGTATTTAGAAATTCACCTTTCCAATTCTCCGTTATGTTCAGAAGGTTGAGTGCTGTTTGGTTTGAACACGGCATTTGTATCACTTCTGTCCCAAATCCAATTATCTGTGCATTCTGGCCAGGATGAGTAATCATCCATGTGCATGTGTCCATTGTTTCCATAGTCATCAGGGTGCAGTTTAGCATGTACTGTGAGTGACAACACACCTTCCCTAGAGGAATTTCCATATCAACCATTCCTGTGGATGTTAAAATTCGAATAGACACTTAGTTCAGTTAACTACAGTGTATTAAAATGCTTTATAGATATGTACATGACATGCTTTACTTACCTGTGGATGTAGCATTAATATCTACAATATATGTATAGTTCACCATCAGCTGTGAAAGTATGGTTTGAATCTTCGCAGTAATAAACGTGGCATTGAGACTCAATAGGAAAGTTTGACCGCTGTTGAGTGTCAGAACACAGGAAGTGTATTTTAGTGCAAAGAACATGACAATGATTTGAAGCTCAAGAAAAAAAAAAATTCAATGGAATTATCTTAATCAGGAATAGCACAGGAATAAGAGAATATTGCCTGAATGTAGTAGCTGTTGTCACGGTGAGTGTGTTGAACCCATTCAGTTGACCAAACACAGGTTTCAGCTGAAATTAATGAAAAGTATGTATGATAAAGCTATGATAAGTATTTGTTCATATTTTAAGGTTTTGTATCAAATACATGTGTTTTTCTGACAGAATTAAATCTGAACAAGAAGTTATTGATACTCAGTATGATTCAGTTTGCTTTTAAAAATAGTTTTAATCACAAACATTTTAGCATTGACAAAGAAAGTTTCATACAATCGTAGTAAGGTCA
Source organism: Notoglanidium maculatum (assembly GCA_030068355.1). NCBI lineage: Eukaryota > Metazoa > Chordata > Actinopteri > Siluriformes > Auchenoglanididae > Notoglanidium > Notoglanidium maculatum. Next base: position 636,222 of record JAQQZX010000016.1, on the reverse strand, counting down.
GTTACTGCTGACATGACGATGATTCCAGAAATGGTAACTGTAGAGAAAGACAAATGATAAAGTTTGGAGAGTGAAGAAAATGACCTTTTTTTTGCTGGAGAATACATGAGCTGTCAGCTTACCGTTCACTTGGGGCACGCACAGCGGTGTGAAATCGGAAATATTCGCCACACACTGTATAGTGTTGCAGCAGGAAGATACAGTGTCACACACTAGGTCACTCCAGATGTAATTGGGCTCACACCAGCATGTTGTCTCATCACCAACAAGCTCGCATTCTGCATCAACACACATGAATCCAATCAGCATCAGTACATCACAGCTGACTCTTTAATATAGCTGACTATATACTCTATAATTTAGCTGACTCACTTCACTTCTATCAGTCTGATTCCAGGTTATTAGGAATAAAGCTGCTTCATAACAATGTTTATCAAACGCAGTGTAAATTTAATTAAATTGAAATTTAGATTAGAATTAGGATTAGAAAAACTGTCCTTATATTCAGTTCATTTTCTAAATCAAATACTAAAAGCTGAATTAAGTTGGATTAATAATAGTAATATTTCTTTTTTGTTTGCCCTATACTGGTGTATATCAAGAACATTTCAAGAAATATTAAGGGCAAAGACTTTTTGAGAGCAGAAATTGGAAACTTGATGTAAATATCATGTTGGTTAAGTAAATAGTAAATAGTAAAAAATAAGTATCATCAGGAATAAGATGTGTTGAGTGTTTTATTTTAAAAATCCATTTGTCTAGTGCAAATAAAAATTCAACTTTGGTCAAAACTGGTTTAATATTTCATTCTGATATTTACGATCACATTTTAATTTGGAAACATCTTAACAGTTTCCCAGCCAAAATATGTGTTTTGAGTCTAACCAATTTATCAAAGGCTAGAGCAGCTTTCCATTTTCTACATTATTGTTAAAGATAGATAGGTAGATGGCAGAGGTTAAAAAAAAAAATTAAAATATATAAATAGTTTCTAAAAGAAGAATGCATTTCTTTGTCACGTTTACCGGCTATTATTTCAGCATCCACGATGCTTGCGGTGGCTGTGACGGGCATTATCATATCAGACACAAAGCCAGATACATCCATGGTTGCATTGCCTTCGATCATCACTTCTGCCACATATATGTCTTGAGCACCTTTTGAAACAAAAGCATAAAACCACAAATGCCACATGCTCTCTGATCATCATGTAACCACATGCTTCATGTGTATTATATTGATGTGTGTTAATCAAATGAAAAATCAACACTCGAACAGCAATATTATAAAAATAAATATATAAACACGCTCAAAAATATGTCGTTATATAGCCAGGTTTCTAATTAGGCTGACACTGACAGGTGATATTCAGCAATATTTATCAACCATCAATTTTCCAATATAATCAGTTAATCAATATTTATCAGTACATTAACACTTGTTTACGTAACACTTTTTCACATTGCATGTGACCTAATAATGAAGTGCTACTAGGAAAACACAGACTGGTGCACTATACTCACCCACACATGTGATCTGTTAAAAAAAACAACAACAACAAAGAGAAAAAGTCATGAATATGTGTAATGTACAGGTGCACTACTGTGTACAGAACTTTGTGAGAACGAGGTGAACTTTACCTGCCCGTAGATTATCAGTAAGCCACAGAGAAGCATGCTTGTGCACTGGATTGTTTTTCCCCTGAGAATGATATGAGGGAGATTTAGTGACATATCACAAAAAAATGACAAATTGTTATTATTATGTTAGCATGATAAGCTTCACAGCATGCTTTTAGAAAAAATCTCACATTTGTACATTGCACATTTTTGCAATGAGAAAATCTTAACCAATATGAAAGAAGACAAATGACATCTCAACAAGTGAAAATATCTTGCATCTAGTCAATCTGAAAAAAGCTTTTTACCCAAATCAGATTTTTACCCAAAAAAGCAAATTATTAGAATGGTTAAATGCTAAAAGTTCTGTACTAAATGAGTTCATGTAAATATTTGGCTAAAATCCAAAAGGTGTACAGAATTTATTTTACTTTACTGGGTTACATTTGATATTATTTCGCAAGTTCTCACAAAAAAAAAATTAGTAGTAATGTTTACTTGAACTGATTGCGTACTAAAGTAGGGGCGTGGCTTTTGAGCTAGACTTGTATATGTGGTCACAGGACTTTAAACTGATTTCATTTTGAGCATAATTGATGGGTTGTTTTCAATATTTCTAGTTTTGTGTCAGCTTCAAAGCTTAAAGATATTTGATTATGACATGCTCTGAAAGGTTGAGTGTTTCAGTAAAGTTTTCATGGTTCTCAGTCACTCACTTCAGATATTTAATCAATCATCCTGAGTTCTGTCAGTTCCGTGTTTATGAAGGCTGATTTGACTGCCGTTACCCATTAATATGCAACTTCTTGTTGAAACTGTTAAAGGCATTAGTGACCTTTAAGTAGTAGTGATGTTTAGATGATGTGTACTTGTTACAGGGCTGAGATTTGTGTCTCACAGAACACTAGAATGGAAATCAATTTATAGGATATTTTCAATCAGTATAAACAAATAAATTACTTTATTACTGTTGGGGTTCTGTGTGTAACTCTATCGTAGGGTATCAGGTGTTTAGCTTCCTGTGAGCAGGGCGATGGGAAAGTGAGGAGTGTGAGCCCCCTGCTGGCAAAACGATTCACATTCACAATAACATTGGTACATAGATAAAACAGACAGTACAACTGCCTCAATAAAATGAACTAACCTAATAGACTAGGAAACAAACTTCTTAAATCCCTGAGTGAAAACTTTCATATGAGCCATTAACCACACCACAGATAAACTCAACGCTGAACACAGGCACGCCACCAAAACAGGTAGAAATTCCATTTTTTTGGTCTCTGGTAAAAAGAGATAACTCAATTTTAAATAAAATGTACTTATAAAATAAAAAAGTTGCTAGATAAATTTACAGATTTTTTTAGGAGAATATTCCTTTGCGCTGTGTAAACCTTCCTTAAAACATGTTAAGTTAAATTTACTCAGATTGTTTTGTGTGGAAATTGTTACCACACTTTCTTAAGTATATTTTTTCAGTGCAGTTCTTGTTATTTGCCCTTTTGGGGCATTTATATGCAGAGGTACTTCCAGTAAAAGAACACCATTTGAAACTTGGGATGAGTAATAGCTACTAGAAATATGTGTAATCATCTAACATTTGTTTTATTACAACACTAGTGTGAAGTACTAGATCATTTGGACTATATTCAGGATATTTGCAGTTTACTGCAGTGTAATAGTCAAACATAATAATTGGTCATGTTTGTTAGCTGTTAGTCTTAAGTTTTATGTACATTTGTTGATCTGGTTTAAAACTAATAATGAATGTTCTTGAGGAATAATTTTTAATAAATAGTAACATCATAGTTTAACAGGCTGTTAATCTTTATACACTTATTTTTTGGTTGCTAAATGAAACTTACTGGCTTTAGTTTGTTGAAGATACAGACTTTAAAATTTTTTTAGTTTAATAATATCTGAGCACATCGCATGTCTGTTTCTGGCCATTTGCACTGGTCATTAATTGAGCTTACTATAAAAGTGAAATTTTTTGCAATGACCCAATCTTGTTAAATTCAGTTCAAGCAATTTTTTACGTTATTAACTATTTTATTTGTTAATTTGTTAAAATGTGATAGATTGGAAATCTTGCTGTTGATATATAAATATTATAAAGATATAATATTTCAACAAAAATGAAACAAAACAAAAACTCATGAATCTCCATGCAGTTGTAACTGAGACAGGGTTCTTAGTTAAGAGTTGTAATAATCTCGACACTTTAGATATTGTGTTTCTTTGTGAATTTTAGATTTAGTTCACTGCTCTTGACTGTAGCCTAATCAGAGAAATTCAGCAAGTGATTGTATTACAATTATTGTTAGTTATTTCTGAAACTTACAAATAAAAAATATACAGTATAAGCCGCTAAGAAAGTTGGTCTCTTTTTAACTCGCTCCATATTAGAGGCTTGAAGTCTGTCTTAAAGGAAAACATATCAGGAAAACTCACTGGATTGCTACGTATTGATTTTCTTTGTGTTCTGGTCCACAGCATGCTTTCATGAAACCCATATTTACCATAAAGTTATTGTCAGGAAGAGCCAAATTATTTTCAAGTACAATAAAATCAGTTACATTTTTAGAGTTTGTAATGAGTTTGTTCATGGATTGTTCCAGCTTTCCTTTTGCTGAGGTCCAGATGACAGATGAGTTCTCCAGATAATAATTAACGTATAAATGTGTACAAAAAAATCATTTTCCAACACAGAAAACATCATTCAGCAGCACATGAATGTTAATATATTAACAATAATTCAAATCAAAGCTTTTTTCACCGACCAACAAGTACTCTTGAGAACGTTGCACTAGTTTTCCTTTTTGATGCCTCAAACGCGCTCGTTCAAAAAAAAAACTAAATAAAAAAAGGCTATGTTCCTAAAATGTGATATCCAGTTTGAAGCCATAGAAATATAAAAAGAAACAATACTGACCTTATGCTCTGCATTTTGAAGTTAATTTGATGCTATGTCATAACCTCGCTGTGCTTGTTTCCTGAGCGAAAGGGAAAGGTAATGAAGAAACCTGGACAACTTGAGAAGGTAAGAGGACAGAATGGACAAAATTTACAAATACCTCACCTGCATTTGCATTTTCGCATGCTGGAGCTTCGTATGCCATCTGGTCAAGATTTATTGGTTCAAGCTTTCCATTGTTATTTGGTTAACAAATACAGTTCCCTTCTTGCTGGGACTTGAAGGGCTTTACACCCAGGTTACACACATTTGCTGTGACTTTAAACGAATGTTCTACATTAGAAAGTACGTTTAATTGTGTCCTCAGCCTTTTCCCCCAGCCCCACCTCCAGTTTAAGATTAAATTGCATCAAAACGACATTATTACTAACTGTCGTGGGTATCGGACAGATACCTGAGAGACTTGTTCATTAATCCTTTTAGTTTATAAACCTACAGCCATAACAAAGGAGAACTGAACTCCCATTGATTAAAACAATTATTAACTGTAAACACGTAACTCCTAGTGTAGTAACATTTCTTACTTCAGTACTGAAGAACATTAGTTAAGCAGAATGATGATATTTCATCCTGCTGTGTATGTGTATATGGATTGCAGGACAATAAACAAAGATTTAATCCTGAGAATAGTGGAGTAGTGTTATGGTAGGTTTTAAAGATACTTCAGAAAAGATACCTGGCAGCTGATCTAATAAATTGTTAATGATGAGTCGTAAAGTGAGCTTTAGATAAAAAGAATTTAGAATTTTTTTTTCCTGTAATCACTGATTCAAATATTTTTAAATGTGTCTCTGGCTGTGTTAATGTAGACATGTTAAAAAGCCCCTCAATTACGAGCAATAAAAAGAATTAAGACCTTCCATGATAAATTTACAATACAATCATTTTTACAATACAAAACTTCTTTATCTTTTCTGTGATTAAGATGATTCCCCTTAAAAAGATTTCTTTGCATAACCTGTACATGATTTGCATAAAATCTGAGCAACTCACATGTGTTTTAGGAAGTGGCATGTCTGTGTCAGGTCAAGATCACTTGGAAGAGAAAAATCCTATATAATAACCCTTTTGTTACTAATAAATGTCTTTTTTTGTTTTGAGCCATTGTAAACCTTTTCAAGACAAACGGCTGCTCGGATTTAAACACCTTCATGTCAGCAAAAACTCAGTAAATTAATCAGTACACACATTGGATTTAATAACATAAGAAAACAAGCAGGGTTACATTTGTTTGTTTGTTTTTTAGATTCAGTTATATTCAACTTTATTGTCATTTTGAAGAATGCAAGTACAAAGTTTCTTATACTAAATAGCAGACCCATTTCATCCTATGTTAACAAATCTATTTTTTTATTTGTTGTTTTAAATTAGTATAATAATCTAGTAATGAAGAAATTTTGTTCTCGATATAAGGCTAAACTCTCATTCTGGAATCTGATGAATTATTAAAACAGTAGTTTGCTGGGGGGTTTTTTTTGTTTTGTTTTTTTAAGGCACTCAAAATATAGTCAGACAGCGAGTGAGCTACTGTATGCTTTGAAATGATCTGATTTATAAAACAATTGACACTAAGAAGAATAGACAATAATTTCTCTCTAAATAATTGCTGTTCTGAAGTCAAGCATAAAAAACAAGCTTCTTCTTCTTCTTTTTGTGGTCAGCTCCCCGTTAGTCATTCCCTCACCACACCATGCCATGTGATAGTGTACTCCAAGTGAGGGTTACCCCTGCACCACTCCGCATTCCTCAAACATTTGCTTAAGCATACAGATCCTATGAAAATTCAGCCCACAATTGAATGCCTCATTTCATGTTGACCCCAATGTGGGCATGGCAGCCTAGGACCAAATTCTGGAAGGAATTGTAAACATCTCTCTAATATAAGTCTCCTAGAGCTAGGAACTAGAAATTACAAATGATTTAACGTGTGCTTAAAGGCAATGCTCTTCTGTTTAGTTGTGGAATGAAGGCCAGTGTGAAACAGATCCAAACCTGTTCACTGAAGAGCTCAGATTACTAATAAAGCTACAGCCAGGCCAGGATTATCATCATCTAGATCTAGATACTCTAGATACTACTAGATTTTTTTTTTTATAGAAGAACATATAAAATAAAAGTAAAATGGCTCCCCGTACTAATAAATATGAAAAGGTGGAACAGCCTTTTAAAGGTGAGTAAGTGCAGAGTAAAAAATATATATTAAAAAAAAAAAAACTAAAAACTTTGCATTTGCCAAGGAATCATGCTGAACGTCATTTGTAAATGAGTAACCCTTGTGTTCCTCAAATTCATTTCTTAGTCAAATGGGTTTCCATGGCAACCTCCCTGTTTTGTGTGCTTATTCAAAATGACTTAAGTGATAACAACCTACTGCTGCTGAACAGAAGAACGTGTTATTGTACATAAACTCTACTGACAGTAACACACATAAATACCTTATTAGTATTAATGTCTTTACTTCAATGTTAAAGCTTTCTTTTCTTCCAGTTTCATGTTCATACACAGAGTTTAAGCAGATCCGACTCAGTTTTGGCCAAAGCATTTATTTACCTTACAAAAAATTACCAGACACATGAAATTTTAAGTGAATATAAAATAAAGCCTGTAGGAGCTGGCAAAGTTTACACACCATTCCCTAGTACACCAATCAGTAACTGCTAATATTACGTAAAATCATTCTCTCAGATTTGAGGCATTCTAGTTTTCCAGTGGTTCCTGTTTAGTGCCTCATACTGCATGTTGAGATTTTCATTTCTGTTGACCTCGGGTTGCCTCGGATTCCTGCCTGTGATCAGGTCACTGCTATGAATAAATAGATGCGCCAATGTTTCTTACTGAATTTTGCTCACAATTACAGGATGTAGTAAAAAAAAATAAGAATAAGGCATTGCCTAAAATGTGTGTAAATTTGTTACCACCTGAAAACCAAGTGAATTTAAAATGCAGTTTGAACAATAAACTTTCAAATGGACATTTTTGTGTAGTTTCAAAGGGTCATAAACATAATTAATTTCTTCATCTATTACATCATATAAGTGCATCTATTACAGGGCGGGGCAATAATTATGGGGTTGTGCAATACATGTGGAGTTGTGTAACAATAACAGGGCTGTACAATCACCACAGGTGAGCAATAGCTTTGTAGGCTGGCAGCTTGTGGAACACTGAAGTCAACTCAGACGAAGACACTAGATTATGTGATGTGTGTATGTGAATGTGGGATTGAATATGCAGTGTGTACAATTGAGTACAGTACCAGTCAAAAGTTTGGACACACCTACTCATTCATAGGTTTTTCTTTATTTTGACTTTTTTCTAAATTGTAGAACAATGCTGAAGACATCAAAACTCTCAAATAACACAAATGGATTTATGTGGTAAACAAAAACGTATTAGAAAAAAAGAAAATATGTTTCATATTTTGATTCTTCAAATTAGCCAGTGTTTACCTTGAAGCTTTACACACTATTGGCGTTATCTTAACCAGCTTCATGAGGTCGTCACCTGGAATGCTTTTCATTAACATCTGTGAAGTTCATTAGTGGAATTTCTTGCCTTCTTAATGTGTTTGAGGTCATCAGTAGTGTTGTGTGGAGGTAGTGTTGGTGCACAGTAAATAGCCCTGTTCCACAACTGGAGTAATCCTTAATATATCAAGAACTGCTCAACTAAGTAAAGAGAAACTACAGAACATCATTACTTTAAGACATGAAGTGACCTTTAAGTAATAAATATAAAGAAAAACCATTGAATTAGAAGGTGTCCAAACTGTTGACTGGTATGGTCCAAGACTAATTTCCTTGGGGTATACCTTAAAAAACGTAATCTTATTCTGTAGACTATCAGGTTAGATTAAAAATTTTGGCTCTTAAATCAGAATGTAAAATGTTTCTAGGAAAAAGACAGGTAGTAGATTATTTCAGTGTATGCAGTGTTAGTTGATAAAATTTATTATAGCGAGTAGCGCAGTTTTTCGGTTGACCAAATTTAAAATATACAAAATAAAAGATCTGTTTTCTGCTTTGAAACAATAAAATGCCCTGTGTTTGTGCTGCGCTGTCACTGATATAACCACACCCAGTTGTCTTTTAGTTCTCTGGCTGTTTCAGCTCATTAGTCAGGTGTAGTTTTGTGATGTAATGCTGAGGTAATATGTATTTCCTACATCGCTGCCACAGTTTCTTTAGATAAAAAAGAACACATCAGCTTCTATCCACTCACAAACATGTGCTCAATTATCTCTTATCTTCACTCCCAATGTGGTGACTATCGCCCTGTTTACACTTGGTTTTAGAATGCGTCTTGAGCATTCAGGTCACAAAAGGACAGCCAAGACGTCGCTGTTTACACCGGTGTTTATCATCACTCCAAGGTGTCCAGCTGACCACTTTTGTTCAAATTTCTTTACTGCCTACATCGCTTCCACTAGAAGGTCAAAGGTCCCCATGCAAAATTATATTAAACCTGCAACATACCTTCATTATTTTCTTTCACTCCAACCACTCACATCGGTGCTCCTCTCCATTATTTTCTAGTGTGTCGCGCTGTTACCAAAACAATCACTGTGTCCAGCATTAATGACGTATTTTCCTGTTACGTCCGTGTTGAGGACGCATTGGGATGCATCGGTGTTTACACTACAGAAGGTATGTACTTAAATGCGTCCCAAACCACCTCGGCAAGTGGTTTGAGTGAATGCTTCTTGAATGCGTCTTGGAGGTCATTTACACTTGTATTTAGCGCTGTCCAGTTGTGAGCATATTGCCCAAGACCCATTTTAATACCAAATGTAAATGGGGTCTGTGTGTTTCTGTATTTGCCAGAACTGGTGATGCATTTCTGATTAATTTTGAGTCAATCGTCACACTGTTTATAATCATTATTACTGATTTAATGCTATAGTAATGGGTCATAGTCTACTACCCCATTTCCAAAAAACATGGGACGCTGTGTAAAATAACAGAATGTGATGATTTGCAAATCATGTAAACCCATATGGGCATGTTTACCACTGTGTTGCATCACCTCTTCTTTTAACAATACTCTTTCTTGCCTGATAAAGTATTTCAGCTGCTTAACATTTCGGGTCTCCCATATTTAATTGAATATAAAACAAAGACAAAATATCCAAAGTTGAAACTCAAATTTTATTGCTTCTTGGAAAATATATGCTCATTTTGAATTTGATGCCAGGAACACATTTCAAAAAAGTTAGTACAAGTGCATGTTTACCACTGTGTTGCATCACCTCTTCTTTTACCAACACTCTCTAAATGTTTGGGAACTGAGGAGACTAGAAAGTGGAACATCCTATTTTTGCATGATATCGGATATCACCTGATCAACATTTCGGGTCTCCTTTGTTGTATTCTTCGTTTCATGATGTGCCAGATGTTTTCAGTGGGTGACAGGTCTGGACTGCAGGGAGGCAGTTTAGCACCCGGACTCTTCTACTACAGGGCCATGCTGCTGTAACACAGGCAGAATGCAGTTAGGCATTGTCTTGCTGAAATAAGCAAGGCCTTCCCTGATAGAGATGTTGTCTTGATGGCAGCATATGTTGCTTCAACCTGTATATATAAGCTACCCATGCCATGTGCACTAATGCCCCCCATAGCACTACAGATGCTGGCTTTTGAATTGTGAGATGATGTTAAGCTGATGGTCCTCTCCTCTTTATCCCAGAGGTCCATGATTTCCCAAAACAATTTCAAATTTTGATTCATCAGACCACAGGACAGTTTTCCACTTCACCTCAATTAACCTTAAATAAGCTCGGGCCCAGAGATGGCAGCAGTGTTTCTGGATCATGTTTATATCTGGTTTCCTCTTTGCATGGTAAAGTTTTAACCTGCGTTCGTGGATGCAGTGATGAACTGTGTTCACACAGTGGTTTTGGGAAGTGTTCCTGAGCCATGCAGTGATTTCCACTACAGAATCATATCTGATTTAATGCAGTGCTGCTGAGGGCCTGAAGATCATGACCATCTAATATTGGTTTTTGTCCTTGTCCCTTTGCATACAGCGTTCTCTGAATATTTTAATGATATTATGAACTGTAGATGATTAAATTCTTTGCAATTTTATGTTGAGGAACATTATTCTTAAATTGTTGTACTATTTGCCCATGCAGTCTTTCACAGTGTGATGAACCCCTCCCCATTGTTACTGCTGAGAGACTCTGCCTCTCTAGAATACTCTCTGGGATTATCTTACTGACCTGTTGCCAATTAACCTAATTAGATGTAAGATGTTCCACCAGGTGGGATTTTAGCAGGTTTTTTCCCCAGCATTTTGTTGACCCATCTCAACATGTTGCTGGCATCAAATTCAAAATGTACATTATATTTCATAAAGCAATAAAATTTCTGACGTTTTGATGTGTCTTTGTGCAAAGATTTGGTGTTTTGTCTTTGTGCTATTTTCAATTAAAAATTGGTTTACATGATTTGCAGATCATTGCATTCTGTTTTTATTTACATTTTGCACAGCATCCCAAATATTTTTGGAAATGGGGTTGTACTATAGCCCAATAGTTTTTTTTTTTTTAAGTTTGAACATGTTGGAAGAAATGAGTCAAAAGGTCATATATGGACATTTTATGGTGATGTGGTCTGTTTTTAAATTTTTGTTGTTTTTGTCATGAACATGCAGGCTATTTTTTTCTTCCTGGGTTTATTTTCCACAGTAAATTTGTCACATTGCTCTTCTTCTGTGTATTAAATTCTAGTAAATTCTGGTGTGTTTCATGTGACGGTGCATCCTAGTGGAGATGCACACCCTACGCCGTAGCTTCAATGCAGGACTATACATCAGCCTTTAGTCCACACTTTCTTGCTCTTGATTGGTATTAGCCCATTGTTATGTGCACTTTGTAGTCATACCAAAGATTTTTGACTGATTGCAGTTAACTGGGAGCAGTTGAATAGAAAAAATGGCTCAAAAAGAATGATTTGTTCACAATCTGCACACCAGTATACATCTGCAAGCTGGAATATGCTCACATATCCCAACAGAGGGCAATGAAAAACATTTAGGATTCCACAGCAGACATCCCACCGCTCCTGGAAGTTTCGGAGTCTCACACAAATTGACAGCAGCTCCCTGCCACCCACAAAGAGCTGCATCATTCTTAGCTTCAACTTCCCACTTCTGAGTTAAATGGAATGCAGCAATATATACAGACTCACAAAGACTCACTGTGAAGTAACGCTCAGTGTGGATGTACCTGTTCGTACTAAGCCCTTAAACTGGCTGATTGATATTCTGGTATTTTGATCTGGTTTTGGTTTCCCTGTTTTCTCTAGGTTTTGGGTTTTGTCTTATCCACGTTGTTGCAGAACACTGCATATCATGCAAATGCCCATCTCTGATTAGAATATCTTAATTGATAAATAAAAAATAAAAGGCCTTAACATTTCAGTAGCTGTTTATTTATGAAGATAAGTTGGTATAATGCAAATGTAAATTCGTTTTTGAATTGTTTGCCGGGAGTTTTGCCGCTGTTGGCGTTTATGTTATACGTGTTTTTTCCGTTTATTCATTAGTACTTCTGCGCTATTATTTTATTTCTTGCAGTGTTTTTTCCTTTTTTCCTTCTGTTACGTTTTCTTTTTCTTCTTTCTCTTTGGAGAACGTGGTTTTTCTCTTT
>JAQQZX010000016.1:607957-619382 GCA_030068355.1 Notoglanidium maculatum | reverse complement strand
ACCTGGAATGCTTTTCAGTGAACACGTGTGCCTTGTTAATATGGATTACTATAGTTGTTCTATAGGGCTGTTTACTGAATTTGTATCATTTACTATTTACTGTTGCTCTCAAATGCATTAAGAAGGAAAGAAATTCCACAAATAACCTTTTATGTCAACAACCTCTCAACTAAGTATAGAGAAACAACAGTCCATCATTATCCAGTCTCTTTTAAAGTAATAAAAATAAAGAAAAAAATTTAATTAGAAGGCATGTCCAAACTTTTGACTGGTAGTGTAGATGCAGGTTTGGAAAATGTTTGACCAAAATTTTCATTTCCACCTAGTGTCTTATCAAAGATACAATCCACAATTTATAATTTTAATACAGTTGCTATTTTTGTTCCAGTCTGTTCTATTTATACAAGAAGATCAGCACAACATTTAGACTTTCCAATGTCACCTATAAAACATAGCTTAGGGAACATTTGGTACGTTTGCTTAGCTTTATGTGGAAAATAATTTGCTATACAAAATGATACAAACATAATCTGCTTCATGATATGATGTGATATAATGTATATGTGAAACATCATAACTTGGTTAAATAGAATAATTAGATACGGCACTGATCTGATATCCAGATACAAGAATTGAATTTGGAAATGAAATGTATATTTGAAACTGCAAATGTTTACTTTATAATTTTCTATAATTATTACATTTACAATTAAAGTAATTTTTGTGTGAAAGAGTTTGAGTTTAATTAAAATATTAGTTATTAATAACTAATAATGATGTTTATTTTTTATACATATAATAATTTAAATGCATAATATTTCATTTGTTATTTATATTATAATATTATTTATTTTATATTTCATGTTTGTAAAATAAGTAAAAACTAAACAGGGAAGAAACCATAAAAACATACTTGAAACTGATTTCAAGATCATTCATGAATGACATTTGTCAACACTATCAGTCTCTTTTGATTCCATACTTAAAATATATTTTTAACAATAAGCGGAGTTTAGCAAGTAAAGGAAGGGATAAGCCAAACGAACAACATATGAATGTACACATTGCTGTAATAGACTGTAGCACACTAACGTGCATTTAACCATGATCATGTAAAAGTATTTAATGTTAAAAGCGATAGGCTGTACAAAGTTAAAAGTCAAAACTTGTATTAATTTTTTTATATGAAGCCTAAATTTAATATGGGTTTTTTCCCTATTCCACTATTTATTTATTTTATTTTTTTCAAAATAAAATAGTCGTTACTCTTACCTTGACTTCAACAGCCGGCCAACCAAAGTGTACATTAATCATCCAGCTACGGGCTGGAAACTCGAAGCTCCACCCCCAACCCTGCCTACTCCACAGGTGACCTGCATGCAAAAGAAACAAAACTTCCTGGAACAAAGTGAAACACCTTACTGATTACTAAATAGTGAGTTACTCTCCAAGTGTTGTCTGTAAATCATAATAAAAATATGAATATGTTAATAAATAAAGTATGTCCCTATGTTAAATCCATCCATTCTCTACACCGCTTATCAGTCAGGGTCGTGGGGAAGCTGGAGCCAATCCCAGCTGACTTCAGGTGAGAGGCGGGGGTACACCCTGTGCAGGTCGCCAGTCCATCGCAGTACTAACACAGAGACAAACATTCACATTCAGATTGACACCTCTGGGTTCAACCTTCATCTCCATGGACTGTGGGAGGAAACCGGAGCACCTGGAGGAAACCCACACAGGCACGAGGAGAATATGCAAACTCCACTAATCACTGCACCACTGTGCCATCCTCTTTTGACACCAGTTGTGAGATTTTAGTTCAGGGTCAAAATTACACATACAGTAAACCTAATATTTGGTTAAATGCTAAGGCAAGTTTCAGCTTGACCAGATGCTTTTCTGGTGGGATATTTGACCACTCCTTTTGGCAGATTTGGTAGAGTTCAGTTAAATGTGTTTCCTAGCACAGAGCCAACTTGCAAGCACAGTCCACATATTTTTGATTGGGTTGAGGTCAGGACTTGTTTTAAGCTTAATGTTAGCCTGCTTTATTCGAAACCACTGTATTATGTAACAGTGAAAAAAAGTATGTGTCACATTATAAAGAAAAATATATATACCCATCTTTCCCATGGATAGCAAACCCAGCATGCATTATATTTGTGACCTTCATAATGAGTTAAATTAAACTTAAACAGCACTGAATCCTGCACAAGGTTAACCCGAATTAGCTGTAGTTGGTAGCACCACCACCAGACGTCAGTAAATGGCCACATTTCAGTCTGCATCAAAGTCATGGATATGTACCTTGGCAGTTTGCATAGTATATGACAATGATCCTTCAGAGCATTAAAATAACAAGCCACTCAAGAAAGCATGTAAAGTGAACCTCTAGCATATAGCATATCAATGCACTTAATCAGCTCGCAGAATTATATTTTAAACATGGCCTAAAGTAGGTGCTTGCGCTGTGACACAGCTGTATTATAACAGCAAGACATGAGGTCAGGAAGTCTGTTCTGCAGAAAGAGATACACCAGTGTTGAAGCAGCCATCTTATTTATTCAGGATCAGCTGCAGTCACTTGAGCATCTTTATGGATATCAGTAGATGCTTACAAAATGTACAGAAATGTACAGGTTTGCAATATGGAAAAAGAGAGACATGCCATGTTAGTGGCATCTGAGTGTTAGAGCCGGGTGAAGGAGAAGGCTGATAAGCACATCGTCTTTTTCAGCATCGAACTGTCTGTGATAAACTCGGACCTTATGACTTTTGTGTTAGCAGCTGTATGGATGATAATTTGGCTGAATGCATACAAGATGTAGTGACTCTGCAGTGCCATGTCACCAAGATAGGAACAGCATTTGCAACATAGCCAAGGCTGAGTCAGAGATGGATTTCCCAAAAGACCCTTATGATGCACTAGACTTGTATATAAACAGTAATCACTGATGCTTTTCTCATTGGGATTGTAATTGTGATTGAACTTCTCAGCATTTGTTTCATATTTTAGATTCTTCGGAGTAGCCAGTTTTTACCTTGAAGCTTTACACACTATTGGCGTTAACTTAACCAGCTTCATGAGGTCGTCACTTGGAACGCTTTTCATTAACAGCTGTGACGTTTCTAAAGTTCATTAGTGGAATTTCTCGCCTTCTTAATGTGTTTGAGATCATCAGTAGTGTTGTGTGGAGGTAGTGTTGGTGTATAGTAAATAGCCCTGTTCCACAACTAGAGTAATCCAGATTATATCAAGAACCGCTCAACTAAGTACAGAGAAACGACAGAACATCATTACTTTAAGATATGAAGTGACATTTAAGTAATAAAGATAAAGAAAAACTATTGAATTAGAAGGTGTGTACAAACTTTTGACTGGTACTGTATATATATACAACACTTAGCTTTTTGATATCTATATTTTTGCAAATGTGCCACATGATAATTGAGGGGAATTTTCTTTATATTTGCTGTTGTATTGAACCTGAGGCAGAAAGGATGAAATTGATTCCATAATTAAATAGTGCTACTGTGGCACATCATGAGACAATTATATTTACATTGAGTTTTTAGTAACTGTCATAAGCAATAGGCCCAAATGTAGACAATGAGCAAGCTGTAAGAAACCTGCCAAACTGACCTCGGCCATCGCACAGGCGGCCGCAAGGGAAAGAATAGATAATGCATATTTTGTTCAAAGATTCCACGTATGACACGCAGATGAAGAAAAGGTTTGAGATGGGTTTTTTGTTTCACAGAGAGCTAACAGATGGCAGTCATGTGCTTTCAAAATAAAAACAATGATCTGAATTCTCGTTAGGGTCAGACGACCCCTTTAATGTGGGTCTGCAAGCGGTATTTGGAGTTTGTATCACTATTGTCTTCTACAACACTTAGATGCTTAGTTTTATTCAGCTTCAAGTAAATAGCTTGTTCTAAAGTAACATTTAGTTTGACACAATAAAGACAAAATAAAACAACACTGTAACAAAGTTTTTTATTTTAATTGGTCAGTTATCAATCTCTTGTCTTACATAGTAGTAAATATATTGGTTACATGTTTTAAGTCTTAAATCTGTGTCTGGAATAAAATGTTCATACTTCAGCTTCATACTTCTGACACCACTGGATTCTATGCTTGAGCTTCTACCTGTTGATTACAATCCAGCAGAAGTCCTAAATGCTGTCAGTATGCTTCCCCAACACTTTTGTTTTGAATTGACAATAAAGTCAAATAAATGTTGAGTAACCCTGTGCACCACATTGTCAAAAAGGAAGAGGTATGATTACCAAAATATGTGTGACAGTAGAGTCTCAACAGCTGACTACATAGCTACATCTAGCTCCCTAGATAGATTCTGCATACCACATATCATCTGAAATAGGAACAACAGGAACAAAGCTACTTTCTATGGGCATATTTTCTTCTCTCCAAATGTTCTGCCATTTTGAACTGGAGCTAAATTACAGTATCAGGCATGTTTGTTTATTTCTTGGAGAGGCGCATCTACATGCTTACAGACCAATTCAAGCAGAATATTGAAATCCACATCTTCAGTCAGGAATGATGTTGCAGCCAGTGCTCTTGCTTTTAAATGCCTTTTAAAACTTTCCACTTATAAATCATTATACAAAGCTGCAACAGCAGCACTCAATAAACACAGTTGTCAAAAGGAACACATTTTGGCAGAATGCTGTAGGATCAGGAATTGGGTTTAGCTATTATATCAATACCAATGAATGCTTTTACTATAAGACTTTGCAACGACAAGTGTGCAAGAATATGCTGAAGTTTAACAGAAGGTACAGCGTAAAGACAAAGTGTAAATGTGAATAGTTCCCAAATGCTACAGTGGACTAGTCGTGGCTTTTACTGGGTAAAAACCCCTGCGTGACCTTTCCAGCTTGTATAAACAGGACATTAAAATGACATGGCAGTTTTTCAGGGACTGTGAATGTTTATTTGCCATTATTTGTCCATTGTAAGTGAGCGTCTGCAAGCAGCCATTAAACAGGTCTACAGTCGGTGCCTGAACCAAGTAAGGTCTAACTGACAATTTAAAAAAAGTTAGCCAAGTGTTGCTTATATTTATATCTGGGAATTAAAATAAGGTATCAAGCATGTTTGTTTTTCAATTCTTAGAGAAGCAATACCACATGATAGGCCAGTTCAAGTAAAGTAATAAACACACATCTTTAGTGATAATTGTGACATGGCAGCCAGCGGTGTTGCTGTTCAATGCCCATGAATTCACAGCAGCATTATACAAATAGCAGTATTCATCATAAATGCAGAGCAAAAACAAAAAAGGCTTTGCTTGTTAGGACTTTTTGTTTAACACATTTTGGCAGAATGCCGTAGGATTTTGCAAATCACCTAACTAGAGTATCATTACCATTAATGTGCATTAGATTTAGACATTGTTGAGAAGTAAATATGCTGGTATGTTACAGCATTATGAATGTATGATTATAATCAAACAAACGAAAAGCTCCAAAGTGTAAAAAGGACAATGCATGAACGCTACATTCGGCTAGCGATGGCTTTTAATATGCTTCGAGACCCTTGTGTGGCTTTCCCAGAAGGACATGGTGGATTGTGTATGTTTGTTTGTCTGCCCTTCTCTTGCTCGCTGTCCTGTTCACTCTATGTAAATGTCTGTAAGTAGCAATGAATGAAACATGTCTATAGGAGATCAGGCAAGTGGCTGTACACGGAGTCAAGCAGCGCCTGGCTGGCCTCTTGGCTCTTGACTCCAGCGATCTCAAACAGACGGTCCAGTTTGTCCTCGGCCATAGGTATCTCCTCAATCACGTGCAGCTCCTCCGGGTTAAGGATGTGTAGCAGGTCATCAAAAATGGGCTGCAGGTCACACGGGTCGAGTCGCACCTGCCGCAAAACTGTATCCTTCTTCTCTGTTGAAAAATATAAGGAAGGGATCAAGTGACCGTGGAAACAATAAGTGAACTGTGGTATTATTATTAGTAGTAGTAGCAGTAGTAGTAGTAGCAGCAGCGGCAGCAGAAGTAGTAGTAGTAGAAGTAATAGTAGTATATAGCATTGGCTTAATAACCAACAAAGTAGATTAATTCTGTGTTTAATAGTAAAGTTCAAATATGATTTAAACAGAACTAAATAAATTAACACTGCAAAAAAAGATTGCAAAAACTGCTGAACGTCTATCTGAAAATAGTGCAATAGAAAAAGCATGTAAGAGTACAAAGCATCCACATGGAGGAAGCATAATCAAAGCAGGTTCACTTCTAGGTAAATCCTGTGTGCTTGTTCCCTGCATGGAAGGCTAGAGTCATTTTATCCTTTCTGGCTGATATGTGGGTCAGCATCATCTGTTTTCTCCCTACACCTTTGACAAAACCACACACTCCACAAAACAACAGATCATGATATATTAATCATATATTAGATTATTCAGCTGGTTTTTGATGCTTTTACTCATTTCAAGCTTTATATTTGCTTATTCTATTGGAAAACACTTTTTGCTTCTTCCTAGAATTAACTGTTTCAGATTAGGAAGTACTACATTAATCTGACTATGTTTAACATATTTTCACTTGGTAAGATGACATTTTTGCAGTGCAGCTCTTAATCCATCCATCCATCATCCATGCAGCTTATCCGTCAGGGTTGTGGGGAAGCTGGAACCAATCCCAGCTGACTTCGGGTGGGCAGGTTGGCAATCTATCACCGGGCTGACGCAGAGACGAACAAACATTCACGCTCACTTTCACACCTATGGGGAATTTGGTGTCACCAGTTAATCTAAACTGCATGTCTTTGGACTGTGGAAGAAAACTGGAGGAAACAACCTGAGGTCACAGAGCTAACCACTGCACCTTAAGCTTTAATCCCATCTATGTAGAAAACTCTATACATTTAATGAGCATACATTCTAAGGAAAAAGATTACATCTAGCTCCCGAAAAGTGCTTTCCTGTGTAGTACGTGTTATTTCCTAATATATTGCAAAAGTAGAGAAAATGGCTATTAATCCCTTCAGACTTTGCTTTTGTGACCAGTACATTGGTATTTTGAAATGTACCTATTTTCATTGAGAAAGCGGGTGAATTTGCATCTCATCATTCATGCCAAGTCAGAAAAAAGAGGAAATCTCAAAATATGTTGTTTTTTTTTTTGTTTTTTACGTAATGTGAACCAAAAGATGCAATATTTACCAGTTATAATAAAAAAAAATAGGACTTGAAAGTTGTAGAAAGTTTAAAAGTCTGGAAATGTTCCGGAACACAGATCTGGAATGATCTGGAATATAGGTGTTGTGGAGAAAAAGTTGTACATAAGTGATTTTATGAGCTGAACTTGTGTACGGTGTACAGGTCAGAACAACATTTTGCTTTTATTAAAAACTGATTTGGACCAGTTTCTGCAGCTGATGCCTCCTTTCTTACAGTTTCCAATGTTAACACATTTCTGTTATCTGCAGTTTCTGCATATTTTTTTCTTCTTGCAGATAAGGATATAGAATTATGAATGCCTTTTTATTTTTAATTTATTTTTTAAATTGCTGAGGATCCTCTCTGTGAGTTGCTATGGCAACAGTGTGTATTTTCTTCTTTTTTGCATTCTCTTTGTTGCAGAGAGCTTGCTCGAATTCCAAAATCTAGTAAAGTATTTGATTTGCTTAAGTTTGGTCTTTCTCTCAAATTATTAGATGATTTTCTATGACAATGTCACACCCACACTGGAGCCTACCACAGACTCCATACTCCCACTTCCCAGCAATGCGCACAAACCACATGACTCCAGTTCACAACACTCCTTGCGAGCGATCACACAATCCAACTCGCCAGTCTACTGATTACTCTCACACTTGCCACCAAACAGCCCTTTGAAGAAGTGAGGACCAGCCAAAATGCCCTCACTTCCCAAAAATGTCCACACTCTATTGGTTAAATACATTTTTCCATCCTCAGTATGTAGCATGTACAAGCGCACACGCACCCACACGCACGCACACGCACGCACACGCACGCACACGCATGCACACACACGCCCGCACATCATCAGACACTTTAAAAGGACTCCACACACACACTCACTTTGAGAGGTCAGTTCTCTCTAGTCTGATTTGTCAAGCACTTTGTGTCTGCTTGTTATTCTGTTGCCTACTGTGTCTGTTTAATGGTTTCTGATATCTTGCCCTGCCTGTGTCGTCCTGTTTGCTGATCGATTGACAGTGTGTGTTTTCTGACACTGAACTGTGTTTGCTCTTTTGAATTGTTTGCCTGATCCTTTTAGTAAAAGTACTAAGAATGCACTTGCATCCTTGTCCTCCAGTTTGTTCCTAACAACAGGTCAATTTCAAAATATATTATTTTCCAGAACATACCAGATCTATTTTCATGAACATTTCCAGACTTCTAGAACTTTCCAGTAAGCTGGTGCCTTCAAAGGTCCACAGATAAACAAGATCCTGGACTGCAAGGTATTCCCCAAGAAGCTCACTAGGAAGGAGAGAGCGGCTTGGGAGAGCCTCGTCGCAGTGGTTGGGGGCTTCCTGGGCAATCACAAAGTTTTTTGTCTTTTGTATAACTTTAGTATAGATACCTGTAAATTTTGATTCATATTTTGCCCTTTTTCTAGTCACAAAAGCAACTTTGTGAGAGTAATAGTCATTTTTTACACTTTTGAGGCATAAGCAATTAGAAAATAACTCTTACTACTCAGGAACACCTACTGTGTAATTATAAAGTCAAAAAACTTCTCACTTTTTAATTCACAGTGATCGAGATACAAATATTACTTTATGCAGGAGAGAGTGAGAATATATTTTTTCTACAGGCTTCATTCGGGGATTAAAAAACCCCTAATATTGGCGATATAGGATTTACTATTTACTTTTAGGATTAATGTTATTATAACACACCTAAAACACCTGTATTATGAAACAGAACAGTTGAAACAGTACAGACTTTATGTTAAACTCTGTTTTGTGCCATACAACTGTACTTTTTTTGACCATATAACACGTAGTTACAGAAGTGTGTTAGTAGTAATCACACTATCCAGTGTCACCCAAACATGGATGGGTTCCCATTTGAGTCTGGTTCCTCTCAAAGTTTCATCCACTTGCCGTTTCAGGGAGTTTTTCCTTGCCACATTCACAACAGGCTTGCTCATTAGGGATGTATATATTTATAGATTCATAAGTTTATAGAACCATTTATAACCAGAATTTATGTACTTCTGTGAAGCTGCTTTGTAACAATGTCCTTTGTGAAAAGCACTATACAAATAAAATTGAATTGATTTATGGGTGATAGAGAAGCCAGTATATTATTTATAAACACTTTAGAGATATTAGCACAGGATTCAACAAAGGCTCTGACACACTATCAAATCAACTGTAATTTCCTTAGATGTGTTCAAAGTGACATTCAAAGCTCTTTACCGGTTTTATTAAACTGATCTAGTACACTTACCTTTGGTAATGAAAGAGCCTGTGCGGCTCAGGGCTGAGTCTTTGCTTGAGGTGGAGTCACAACGCAGCAGGGGCTCAGACTCATCGGTGAAGAAGCCTTTGGTGCGGTCAAGTGGAGAGTGCTCCACTACCAATCCCACTGAATCCAGAGGTTTATGGCTGGGACTGGCACCTTGGCTTACATTCACAGACATCAACTGACTCAGATCAAACTGCAGTGGCACAAAGATACCATTTAATCTTAATAAGGTGTATTAATGTGGAAAATTTAACAATGTATTTATTCCTCTAGGACAATTTATCATTCATTTCTCCAAGCACACATAGACACACCCTGTGGGTTGCCCCAGGTTAATGATGTATTGTACAGCTGAATCTCACATGTAAGAAAACAAACAGCAGATGAGGAGCATAAAATTAAAATAAATTTTGTAAAACAACAGCAATAGCGATGCCTCCTGTGGGTGTTCCAGTTATTAATTCGTAAGCCTGCTGTGACTCTGTCTGGATAGATTTCAAAATTAAATTCTAATGTAATCTGCACATTACAATGATATTGCCACATAAATCCTGCAATCACTCGTTTTTAAGATATGACACTGACGGGAATCTCAGATGGATGCATGGACAACCCGAAAACATACACCATGCAGCCATAACATTAAAACCACCTCCCATTATTGTTTAGGTCACCCCTGTGTTACCAAAACAGCTCTGACTCATCGAGGCCACAAGAGCTCTGAAGGTGTGCTGTGGTCAAGATACCAAGACATTAGCAGCAGATTCTTTAAGTCATGTAAGTAAGGTGGGACCTCCATGTATCAGACTTGTTTGTCCACTACATCCCACAGATGCTCAATCAGACTGAGACCTGAGGAATTTGGAGGCCAAGTCAGTGTTTGCAGTGTAGCAGGGAGCATTATCCCGCTGAAACAGGCCACTGTCATTAGGGAATACCGTTGCTACAAAGGGTTGTTCTTGGTCTGCAACGGTGTTTAGGTAGGTGGGATGTGTCAAAGTAACATCCACATGAAAGTCAGGACCCAGAAGTCAGCAGAACATCACACTGAGCATCACACTGCCTCCGCTGGCTTGTCTTCTTCCCATAGTGCATCCTGGTGCTGTCTCTTCACCAAGCAAGCAGAGCACACTCACCTGGTCATCCATGATGTAAAAGAAATCTGCGATGCACTGTGTGTTCTGACACCTTTCTATCATAGGCAGCATTCACTTTTTCAGCGCCTTGTGCTACAGTAGCTCTTCTGTGGGATCGGAGTAGACGGGCTAGCCTTCACTCCCCATGCAGATTAATGAGCCTGCCCATGGGCCATGTTCATGTGTTCTTCCTTGGACCATAGTAGTAGGTACTAACCACTGCATACCAGGAACAACCAACAAGACCTGCTGTTGTGGAGATGCTCTGAGCCAGGTGTTTGGCTATTGGCAAATGTATTTAATATTTCTTATTATGAGATTATTATATACGAAAATATAGGTTATTCCGGCTGTTTTTACTCATTTCAGGCTTTAAATTAATTTATTCTGTTGGCAGACAATGTTGCTTTATTCTAGAAAGAAATGTTTAAAATAAAATAAAAATATACTAAAGGACCAAGCTTGGAATTAGTAAAAATAAATAAATAAATAAATAAATAAATAAATAAAGGCTAGAAATAGGTTTAATAATCTTACATTTGGTTTACTGTACTCTTACAATATGAAATACTGGATAAATATTGTTATAGTTAAAATATTTTCACTTGCTACAATGTCATTTTTTGCTCCGCCTCATCTTCAGTAACCATCTTATCCTGGTCAGGATTCCTGTGGGTCTGCCCCTTCATCTACACTCTCTCCTAATTGGTTATAAATTCTTTTACATTTTATGTACAGTTGTGCTTGAAAGTTTGTGAACCCTTTAGAATTTTCTATATTTCTGCATAAATATGACCTAAAACATCA
>JAQQZX010000016.1:574092-585549 GCA_030068355.1 Notoglanidium maculatum | reverse complement strand
TGTGTGTGTGTGTGTGTGTGTGTGTGTGTGTGTGTGTGTGTGTGTGTGTGTGTGTGTGTGTGTGTGTGTGTGTACCCTTGTACGCGCATGCTCGTATGTGCTCGCTTAAAGCTTGTTTTTTTTTTTTTTTACTTGTGTACAACATTCATTATGAAAATACCCAACTGAAAAGTAAAAATGTTGGTGTTTGTGATCTATTCAGACTCTTCAAAGTGAATAATCAAATGAACGCTTTACATTAGCATGTAACACATTTGCTGTCATGCAGGGGTGTGTGTGTGTCAGCTTGTGCTGAAAGAGTCTGATGTGTGGGTGATGTGTCTGTCATATTAGCGTCAGTCTGTTTATATATAAATCCTCCTCTCACTTCCCCTACTTGGGGTGTGGTATGTGTGTATGTCTTCCTCAACCTCGGTTCCTCTACCGGAGGCCTGGGAGTTTGAGGGTTCTGCGCAGTATCTTAGCTGTTCCTAGAGCTGCACATTTCTGCACAGAGACCTCAGTTGTTGTGCCTGGAATCTGTTGGAGCCGCTCTCCAGGTTTGGGAGTCACAGCCCCTAATGCTCCTATTACCACTGGAACCTCTTTGGACTTCACCTTCCACATCTGTTGTTCCTTTAGGCCTTGTTACTTTTAGAAATTTCATCATATTATTAACCATCAATTACAGACTATCGAACTAAATTGTATGGTATCATGAGAAATTTTAGGATGACGAAAGTAATGGAATCGTGAATTGGGGCAGCCGTGACCTAAAGGTTAGAGAAGTGGGTTTTGGACCTGAAGGTCACCGGTTCGATTCCCTGGACCAGCGGGAGGAAGGTGGGTGTGTGTGGGTTTGGGAGGCGTGACTGAACAGTGCTTTCGCTTCCGTGTGCATCCGTGACTGAGGTGCCCCTTGAGCAAGTGTGAAACTGCACTCCCCAAAACTGCAGCACGTGGCTGCCCACTGCTCTGGGGAAATGTGCTCACTTCTCACCTTTTTTTTGATACACACCACACAGACACTTTTAAATTAAATTCCAAATGGTTATGTGCATCCAGAGAGTTGCGTTTGGGTTTTGTGTGGCCTATTGATTGGGGTGTTGGAAATTTGCTGTTGTTGTATCAAGCATAACCTGCCAGTGAAAATGGCGCCCCGTGTCGGATTCACTGTCTGTGATCATTTGTACGACTAACACGTATACTGATTTTCATGTTTGCCTGTTTAATGTACATTATTTGATTCAACTTTAGTGCATCCCAGGTCATACTGGAAAGAAATGTGCTGAAATGTTAGTTATCATTTAGTTATTTACTTTGGGAAAATTCCAGAAAGCAGGTTAAACGAACCCTCAATTTGAACTTGAAATTTCGTAGTCAAGATCACTAAAATCTGTTCGGGCATTCACAGTGTTCAGGAATATGATGTACAGAAAATGAGCTTACATTGTTCATGAGCCTCATTTATCAAGCTAGATACAAACAGATATTTGAGTAAATTGTAAGTATTTGTGTTTACATGAGAAATTTAGTATTCGTGAAAATCCTGTATACACAGAATAACGTTTGTTTCCTACTCGTGCTCCCGAGTGTCTTTAAATTTCTGCATAAGAACACTAACCTACTTCAGATCACATCATTAGCGTGCACTACTGGGGGTTTATATCTGGAAAATACTGTGGAGTTTAAAGGGCGACTCATCGATTCAGAAGAAAGATTGTTTGTTTATATTTGAACTCGACAGCCAAACAAATACACACCTTCCTTCAGCTCTCCTTTAGAAACTAGTTCAGGGAGTAAGAACACCATCCAGAACATTTTGGGAAAACCAGACGCTTTTATATTGTTGGCATCAGTTAAGGAATATAAAAAATAAAGACGGTGAGCCATAGGCAAAACTAAATCCCACTTTTTCAAGTCTTTGCACTTGACTTTGCAAGGACTTTTTTTGTGTCTCTTCGTGCGAATGAGCTGTGTCATGCAAGCACGTGCTAATTTATAAGTGATTTAGAGTGTAAGTTTCAGTAGCAGCTGACCCAGAGTCTGCGTAAAGGCAGTTTCTGGAATTGAAAACGCCGGGTTTTTCTGAAGCCCTCGTCTTCCCGTATTATTTACATGATAAGAGGAAATGCAGAGAAGCACATTCTTAACAAATCCGTATGTAGGGATTGATCTATAGTTTGGATTGCACTTTTAGCGTTCTAGTAAGCAAGCACGTTCGGGGTAAAAAAGGTGTTAAACTTCATCGCTCACTCAGTGTGCATTGGTTGCGGGTGGAATTGACTTGGACGGGGAGAACAGAAGCAAGCGTGACTCACTGTCTAACTCTTCCTCATTCCTTCTTTCTTTGCTCAGCAGATGAGCCTTGCATGAGTTTGAAAAAGGTGGCTCCAGTCAGGGGTTTATGTTTACGTGTTGTTCAGTCATTTACTCGGTGCTAACACAGTAAGACGCTAACAGGCTGGTACTTCTCCACACACACACACACCTTACATAACTCATTATTAGTAACTCCTTTTGTATAACTAACTAGTGATGTTTGAATGCTTGAGCTGAAGCTGGTTTCTTGTGTCTGTGCTTGTGAAATGGAAAGCAGTTTGCGTTATGCAAGGCTACATTATTATTTTTCTTGGGTGATGTGACAAAAAAGTCGCAATGCATTTCTACAATACATAATATTTATCGCAGCATGTCTATTGGTTACTGTAGTGGTACAAACCTTTCAAGATTAGTTCAGTTCCTGGACGAATATAAATTAACCCTAAAAAAAGAAGGGGGGGAAAAATGTAAAAAGAGTAACATTTTATCATTTTCAAGATTCACACAGTAATCTGCTTACAGAGGTTGTAATGGTTACTTACCAAAATGATGCTCATGATCCCCACAGTATCTCAGAAAAGTGTACTGTGACATAATTTACCATGCTATCAATATATCGACATATTGCCCAGTCCTGGAACCTCTCTGCGGTACAGTACAGTGATGAGAAACAACCAGTGAGCACCTGAGAGGAAATGAAGTCCCTGTCCTGTGCTGTGCAGCAGATCCCTGAATCCAGTTTAGAGAGAGTGAGGACAAACTGTAAACACAATCATGTTTCCATTAGAAATCATGCAGCATGTCGGACACACGCGGTTGTCAGGAACAGCAGAAGCGAACAGAGACGCGTGATGATTCCTGTATAAACACGGCTATGCTTTTCCCTGTATGAACGCTCCTTCCAGTCCTCTTTGCAGAACAGACCATTCCTCACTGCGTGCGTCTCAACAACCAACATTTCCTCAACACTTTTGTCTTATTTTCTTGTTTCCAAAATACAAAATGTGGTGAATCCAGCTGATGGGCAGCTCTTGTATTTGTTTTCATATGGCAGTGGGATTTGGGGATCAGGTTCACTTTGACAGGGATCTCATCAGGTAAAACAAATCATGTAGTGTGTTCACTGACATTAACACTGAAATGTTCCACATTCATTTTTCTCATCATTGACTGCATAAAATTGATATTGAAGTAATTATTTGGTGGAGCAGCAGGTAGCATTGCACAGCCTTAGTTACTTTTTCAAATTGCAGAGATCTCATTTAACATTTAATTATTTTCATACAGCTAGAATGTGCTAAAAAGCTGTTTCTCTCTCGCTCACTCACTCACACTCACTCACTCTCTCCTCTGTAGTTGAAGTGGTGGTGGAGTATGAATATGAAGCAGCGCATGAAGATGAACTGACCCTTCGACTAGGAGACGTAATCAAGAACGTGCGACGAATAGAGGAAGAAGGATGGATGGAAGGTGACCTGAACGGACGGAGAGGTCTTTTCCCAGACAACTTTGTCAAGGTGAACATTTTCCACAAGCTCCTTTCAGTGAATGTTGAATTTCATTTCTTTAAAATCTGGACCTAAACCTGCTTCACCGAGTGAAAAGTGAAAAGGTTCCGCCGTTCCTTCATTCACATTTCCTTCACTCTGTCAAATGACAACACTGCAGCTGCACAGGGAAAAAATTGAATATGTAGTCAGTCAGATTTAAGAGAACATATTATGTGTAGTTTACATAATAATATTGAGTTTCTTATAAATTTGTGATTTCATTGCTTGTAGTAAACTTACTTTAAACCAGTTTCTAATTACGCGATTGAATTATGTAACATGATCTATTCATGATCCTTTATGAAACTGTTGTCACTGACCGGAATGTGACTATAGAACTTATTTAACGCAGTGAGAACGTGTGGTGGTGTAGTGCAGGTGAAATTTAGTTTTTCCCTTTGTTATGTCCATCCGTCCATCGATCCATTTGTCCAGCCATTAATTATCTATACCGCTTCTCAGTCAAAGGTCACGGGGAAGCTGGAGCCGATCCTTTGGCGAGAGGTGAGGTACACCCCGGGCAGGTCACCAATCTATTGCAGGGTTTCTCTATATGTTTCTTGTTATATTTACAAAGATTTCATGATCAATTTTTCTTTTAATGTTTCATTTTGTGTTTTAAGCAGGTGTTTGGTACTGAGATACGGCGAAGCTGTGACATTTTTAAACTAGGTGAAATTTTCTAACCTGACTGTTACTGTCTAATTGAAAGTCAGTGATTTAATAAAATATTAAAATGAGTGGCCGGTGGAGATTTTAGTAATTAATCGAGCTTCCGAGTTCATCCTTTCTGCGGCGTTAACTGTTATAGAAAATTTGAAAACAGAGGATAAAGATTAACTTCCCAGTGAGTAATAAATGTGAGCAGCAGTTGTCTTGCAGTTTATATCTTGCCGTTTAACAATTTTTGTGTTTGTACTCAGGTGTACTTAGGGACGTAGCTCAGTTGTGTTTGCATTGACGACATGGATTAAATATGGCTCTTTACATTTTTTCACTATAGTTATGACAATCGTAACATTTTATAATCATTTTATTCCTTTCATTGTTTGTCGTTGTTTTTTTTATTATTTTATTTTGCATAACCCTAGGAAAAAATGAAGAATTTGTTAGTTAAATATATAAATTAGATGCGTTTGTACTCTTCTGGAATCCAAAACAAGCGACATGACCTGCAGTTTGTGGCCAGGCTGCAACGATGCAGATTACTCCAGTCTTTCTGTACAGTCAGGTGGCAGGACACCGAGATCCTGCAGAGAACTGAGATGGAGAGCATTCATGCCATGTTGCTGAGGTCTCCGCTTCGCTGGACAGGACCTGATGTAAGCATGCCTGATGAGCTCCTGCCCAAGAGACTCTTCTAAGGTGAGCTGTGCTCAGGCTCAGGCAAGCATTCCCATGGAGGCCAGAAGAAAGGCTGCGAAGTGTTACAGTATCAGGCATGGAACTGCACTGCTTTACGTGGTGTGGACATGTCCGCTCCTGTGTCTCTGCCTTCGAAGACCACAGAATCAGCGACGCCACTCAAAATCACCAGTAATGAAAGAGCTGAGCAGCTCATCCCTCAGCACCCACAGTTTCAGCCGTGTCCCCGACGTAGCCGTCTTCTCAGAGCCAGGATCGGACTCGTTAGCCATCTTGGGACTCCCCATGCTCCCTTTCAAAATGAAGGCCTAACCTCATCATTATTTGTTCTTTGAGTCTTTCTCCTTTATTTTACTTTGTCGGACCATGTTATCAGTAGGAGTGAATGTTTGATTTGAGAGACTTTAAAAGAAGCATTGCCTGAACATGCGTCATAGGTGGTGAGGTGTGTAGCTGCCTGGTTGTGTGCTGAGTCATCAAGAAACAATTCCGCTTCATTGGACTAAAAAGCCATAACTCGTAATTCCTGACCTGCGACCAGAAAAAAAAATAACAACGCTCAACTTGAAAGTCCTACTTGGGAATTGAGGTAATCTTAACAGGAATTTCAGGAAGTGAATTCAACATGGCTGCTCACAGCATGCTGTATTAGAGACACACTGTATTATCTTTTACACTGATCATTTCTAGCGCATTTTACGAGGACATTTGGATATTTTAGTCATGAGTAGAGGACTGTGAGCTCATTCAGGGGAAGGGGCTTATTTCATCCTGTCCACGCTGTGTTGCTTCTGGTCTATATTATCCAATAGTCCTGTAAATGTGTAGTTTTAATGGCCAGGTACAGATGGGAGGTGAAGCAATGAAAAACCAGTTTGGATTTTTAAATCCTGTTTCCACTGTGGTAGTGAAAAACAACAATTTCTTTCACTTCCTGTTTTTGTTTTGCTTTCAAAGAGTTCTGTCAGAATACAATTATGCTGGTTAGTTAAACATGCCGTAAGTTAACTCTGCGAGGACGTGGTGAAAAAATGTTTTAAAGAGGAATGTGATGATGCGTGCCAGCTGTTTCATGCAAAGTGCAACTCATTGTGCTTTATCCCATCTACTGCACCACACGTCCAGATGCCCTGCAGATGAAGGCTCATTGTTGTGTGCTACACATGTTGGCTCAGCAGTACCAATATTTGAATATTACTTGAATAATGCCTTGAAAAATTTGAATAGTAATTTTGTCTGAAATGCCCAACCCTAATGTCTTTCAGGCTGAGTGAAGAACAACACAGTTGTAAAATTAGGTAAGGAATAACACATGACGGAGCATGTGGTTATACAGCTTTATTATAAATAGTAATTTATTTACATTTGGCAGAGCCATAAAGGGCAACTAAAAGTACAGTCAGTCTGAAATCGCTTTTGGGCTGGGTTAATATAGTATAAAGAAAATCAAGAATTTAAGGAAAAAAAACAAGAATTTAAGAAAACAATAAGAACAGCATGCTAATTTAAGTACCTAAAGAAGAGGTACGTATTTAGTTGTCATTTGAAGACCAGTAGCTCAGTAACCAGTAGCTAGTAGCTCAGCTGTTCAAACATCTAGGGGAGGTTCATTCCACCACCTAGGTGCCAGTACAGAGAAGAGTCTTGTGTATGGTGTAGGTCTTCCTTGTACGCTGAGAGATGGTGGGACCAGTCGAGCAATGGTGGATGATCAGAGAGCGTGTGGTGCAGAACTGGGTGTGATGAGTACTTTGAGGTAGGAGGGTGCTGGTTCATTTTTGGCTTTGTAGGCAAGTGTCAGTGTTGTAGATCTGATGTAGGCATCTACAGGAAGCCAGTGGAGGGAGTGTAGCAATGGGGAGAAATTGGGAAGGTTGAAAACAAGTCATGGAGATGCATTCGGGATCAGTAGCAAAAGTTGAGTGGTGCTCAGGGCAGACCAGGAGCTAATTGCAGTAGTCTTGTAATGACCAGGGACTGGACAATTCCTGAGTGGTCTGCGTGGAAGGAAAGGAACATTTTCCATTTGATGTTGTAACGGAGAACTTGGCATGAACGTTTCAGATTAGCAGTGTGAGAGGAAAAAGGCAGGGGCTTGTTACCCCAAGGCTTCACACAGCCACTGAAGGAGAGATCTAAGTGTTGTCCAGGGAGATATTAAGATCCTGACGTGGGGATGAATCAGCTGGGATGAACAGCAGTTCAGTATGTCTGGGTTTGAGTTTCAGCTGATGAACTGCCATCCATGATGAGATCTGAGCAAAATCATGAGCGAAGGAGAGGATAAATTGAATGTTCTCTGCATAACAGTGGTGTGAAAGCCCGTGTGAGGATATGACATCATCAAGAGATCAAGTATAGAGGGAGAACAGAAGAGGACCAAGTACTGAGCCTTGTGGGACACCAGTGGAGAGTCTGCATGGAGCAGATGTCGGGGTGGTGAGATACAGCACAGCGCAAAGCAGAGCTACTGTTATCACCTCAAAGTACATTATTTTCATGTAACCGCACCGTCTAGAGTGTTATTCCTCTTATTCCAATTTACCAACTATTACAATGTTTAATTTGTTAACGAATTTCAGTGGTTTATGGTTAGATTTAACGTTTTTGAAGGTCCGAGAGACAAGTTAGATTGTCCTGTTTTTCTATCCTGGGAAACAATTCTGACTTACTAAGTGCTGACGCTCGAGGTCACTTCCATAAACATTAAATAAATGTCTCCTAAAAACGCACCACATCAGCGATTATACATTTCCTTTGTTAAACAACATTTTTTTTAATCCGTTTATTAGATCATGTCTCAAGTTCAAGTTTTATTGTCATATACAGATAACAATGTAGCCTCATTACCGGTAATGAAATTCTTACACTCGTGTTCCCCCCAACTTTACATAAAGGTATATAAATTTTAAAAAAGTAAAAAGACGTACAATAATACGAAAATAACTAATAAAAATTTGTTAAGCTGGTTTAATATTTACAAGTATTAACAGGGCACAATAATGCAGTGAGATATTTGGAATGTGGGGTGCAAAATTGTGCAGTGAGGATTTAAGGTGGCATTTATTTAAAGTGACATTGTGAAGAGTCCAGTAATTGTGGTGAGTGTATATTGGTGTGTGCAGAATGGTAGAAGTTCAGAAGCCTGATGGCTTGTGGACAGAAACTGTCTCTGAGTCTGTGGTGCGGGTCTGGATGCTCCTGTACCTAACGGCAGGAGCGTGAAAAGACTGTGGCTCTGGTGGCGGGGATCAGAGAGGATCCTCTGCGTCTTCCTACTATAGCGCTGTAGATCATGTGTAGCATCCACCAAACTAGTCCCTGTGTATGAGCTTAGGAGTGCATTAAGATAAACGTATAGTATTATGGCCGTGACATGAACAATAACAACAGTATGTTACTAATAATAGTATGATACTTAAAATACCTTCTGAAAAATCAAAGTTAGGAAGTGTGCTGCGGTAATCTGTTTTATAGACAGCCCTGTTTTTTTTTTGTTTTTTTTTTATTTTATGATGAAAGATCATATGTAGACTGTTAGTAAATAAGATTGAAGAGTTTTGTGTAAGTGTTAGTTTGCCCGTGTTTACAAATGCAAAACTTTCGGAAACAAGGGTCTGAGTGTTGACTGTAAGTGTTTAATAGTATAAGTGCTTATTTCATCTTGGGTTCCGTTTAGAATGGAATGCAGTTAGAATGGAGTTATCCTATCATTCATGCTGTTATCTAATCATCCAATTATGTTGCAGCACAAGACAAAGTCATGCAGGTACACGTCAAGAGCTACAGTTAGTGTTCACATCAAACATCAGAAAGGGGAAAAAGTCTGATCTCTGTGACTTTAAACGTGACCTGGTTGTTACTGCCTGATGGGCTTGTTTGAGTATTTCAGAAACTGCTGATCTCCTGAGAATTTTATGTACAACTGTCTCTTACACAGAATTGTGTGAAAAACAAACAAAAAATCCTGTGAGTGGAGGGTCTGCAGGCTGAAACACCTTGTTGATAAGTGAGATCAGAGGAGACTGGTCTGAGCTGACAGGAACTCAAATACGCAGGCTTCACAACCATGGCGAGCAGAAAAGCATCTCTGCGTTAATCTGGCCGTTTTCATCTGACCTCTGTTATTGATGAGGCGTTTCCACCCTCAAAACCGTCACTCACTCAGTGGTGTTTGTTTCTCAGACTCCTTTGCATAAACTCTAGAGACTGCTGTGTCCCAGGAGATCAGCGGTTTCGGAAATACTCAAACCAGCTCATCTAGCATCAACTTCTGTGCCATGGTTAAAGTCACAGAGTTTTCCCCATCCTGATGTTTGATAGGACCATCAACTGAAGGCTCGTGATCTCAACTTGCATGATTTTGTGCATTGTGCTGCTGCCACATGATTGGCTGTTGAGATAACTGCATGAATGTACATTTGTTCCTAATAATGTGGATGGTGAGTGTACACACACACACACACACACACACACACACACACACACACACACACACAGCATTTAAATTCTCGTTGTTTCCTGTTCCTGCCTGTAAGGTGTGGGTTGTCATGTACACTGTACAAATATTTTACTTGGCTGTCTGTTTTATCATATCTGCATCATGGTTTCTCTTTGACTGTGTGACAGTTCAAAGTGCCGCTAGCTTTGTTTCAACAAATATAGGAATGATTCTTCCATACTGTGTTCTAATCAATACAGAATAAAAGACAGTATCATGATCGAGAGATTTCATACAATTCGTAGGTTGTGAAGTGAGTTGATAACCTGTGACTAGTGTCTTTCCCCTAGTAAATTATTGCCTCCTACACCTCATTACCTGTACATTTCATTGAACCAGATTGCACTTTGCTCCCGGATAAAGCCTGTGATTTTTTTATTATCAGCTCGGAGTCAGGGTAGAGTTTCCCACAGGAATGAAGAACACCGAGGCAAGTGACTTTAACCTTTCTTTGGTATTATAGAGTAAGCATGAGGGGCTGTGTTAATAACGACTCCGTTCTCGAAGCCGAGTTGTTCAAAAACTTCAAAAGCTTGTACAAAGCCAGTGAGAGAAAGCTTCCTTAATACAGACGCACAGGACAGAGTTGAGCCTATTGTTGTGGATGGTGGCATGTTGACAGTGTGGATGTGGATGGCGTGTGTTCAGCAGATTCTGTAGCAGTCTGTGCTGTAAATTCAAGACAAATTTCTAAATCATGATGTCATTTAAAAAAGGCAATAAATAAACACAACAGTGACAATACAAAAAAATGACAATCGCATAAATTGCCAAATGAAAACACCCAATCGGAGACAGGAGGAGTGTCTGGCGGAGCGTTGATCACCGCTCAGGCACATGCAGTGGGGCAGCTGCTCCTCGCACACACGTGCTCAGACTTGGTCAAGCTCATGTCTTCGAAAGGATTCAAAACCAATGCCAAGTTAGCCATGTGCTGCTCAAAATATCTTCGTGAAGTGCCCATGCTGTCGTCTTGGTTTGGTGTGTGCCTGCGTGTGCCTGCGTGTGCCTGCGTGTGCCTGCGTCTGCCTGTGTCTGCCTGTGTGTGTACGTGCGCCAGTGCTTTTGCAGCTAAATGTTCTCGTGAGTGTTTTACTGCTTATTAGCACTATTCACAGTTTCTGTTATAGAACAAATATCTAAGCACGCTGAAGTGTGTGCACTAGATCTTTTGCAGAATAGATGTTGCTGCTGATTGCTTTTCATGTCGAACAGATCTCTTTGTGCTGGTTTTGTTGGCCAGCGATGTTGACATTTCACACCGGTAATATCTAGCCTCAGCAGCTGTAGCTACTCTGATGATGTGAGATGGCAAAATAATCCAGCGAAAATCACTGCAGCTTTTTGGAACTTATAATGGGTGCAGCTTCTTCAAAATGTAATAAAAACTGAAAGTCTCGGCAGCAGACTGGGGGAAGCTGGACATTGTACTCATTCATATTTTCAAGCTAAGTCTGTTCTCTTCTGAAAGCTACTGAATGCAGTTTAAGTTCTACTCACAGCACCATGAAAAATAAATACAGAGGGGTTATACTCACTCAGATGTTGCCAAATGATGCTTTGGCTCAGACCACAGTGCTTCAAATGTGAATTAATTGTGCAGTTGTGACACTCTGACGGCTTCACGTGAAAATTGAGACAGTAGGCAGGCTTCAAACAATTCAGAAGGGGCTCTTTATTTTTCTGAGTTCTTCTCCTTTGATTTCAGTGATTTTATCTCACTAGACACACACACACACA
>JAQQZX010000016.1:547683-570772 GCA_030068355.1 Notoglanidium maculatum | reverse complement strand
GATGATGTTTTAGGTCATATTTATGCAGAAATATAGAAAATTCTAAAGGGTTCACAAACTTTCAAGCACAACTGTACACACACTTTTATGAGATATTGTGGACATCCCTTTTTATTCATTTTTAAAAATATATATTTCTGTAGCAATTACAGATTAACTGGAAGCAGATGATGTGTTAAAGGTTCATCTTTAATGCTGTAAAATATAGAATTCTTTTTAGAATTACATTTTATCTCTATCTCAGTCATGAAGGAGGAGTAATTATTTACTTATTATTTAGCTATTTAGTTTTCAACTTGGAAAAATCATCAGTAATTAACTTTTTTTTTTGGTAATAAAATAAAAATAAATAATTTTTTTTTTTGTCAACAAAATCTAAAGTTCACATGAAACTTGAAGAAAAAATAATTTTGAGCAAAACTAGAATAGAGAAATGTGGCACAAATCCCCCAGTGTTTATGTGGTGGTGCTGTAAGGGGTTCAGAAGGTCTACCATCCAGCTTGAAATGTATTTAGTGGAAACACTGTAGCTGATGCACTTAGCTTAAAAAAAATGTATATTTTCTACCAAAATCTAGAAGATGTGTCTGAAAATAGGAATGTCATGCTGTATTCAACTGTTTTTTTTCTCCCTCAGGCATTGTGAATCATATGAAAAAATGTGCCCCGACTGGTTGTGGGGTGTGTTTTTGTGTGTGTGTGTGTGTGTGTGTGTGTGTGTGTTAGTTCTTTGAAAACCAGCTACCTGAGCAGTAGCCAGGGAAGATTGACCCCAGACATACTTTATCACAGGTTGGTTAATCTGTTTTAGCCGTGAGTGTGTGTGTGTGTGTGTGTGTGTGTGTGTGTGTTACAGAACCGAAAAAACGTCAGTGCAAAGTTCTGTTCGACTATGTGCCGCAGAATGAGGACGAGCTCGAGCTGAAGGTCGGCGATATCATCGACATCTCTGAGGAGGTAAGTAACAGTTCAGACACTCAGCTGTTCACCATCATGCGTGTGCTCCGCTGTGTGTGTCGAACACGGTTGATGCATATCATGTAGAATGTAAGAGTGCAGCTCTGCCTGTTTATGAATTGTTCCAAACTGCATGTTTGCAAATGCACTTCACTTTATAGCCTTTAAAAGACATGTGATGTGATGTGATTTCCACCAGTCATGGTGAAAGATTTGTTTAAAGGTAGATATGTATGTTGCAATTCTTTTAATAGAATACATGTAAGAAAATAGTAATACAGTGTCTGTGTTTAGGTGGAGGAAGGCTGGTGGAGTGGGATCATGAACGGGAAGACTGGCCTCTTCCCCTCCAACTTTGTCAAAGAAATTGAGACGAGTGAGGACGGCGAGAGCAACGATGTTCCTGATGAGCCAGGTACTGCGCGCATATCCATGTGAAGTTTTGACTTTTACTCCATTAGGGCATGTCCTAACAGGCCTCACAGGAGGCTCTTGTTATTTTCCTTGGGGTGTGTTAAAGTGCGTTAGTCTCTTACACACACTCACTGTTTAGTCTATATATGACTCGGTGATTCATTTAGAGTCACGTCCCAGGAGGCTTTGCTATTGTAGTCTTGCTGTTGAGTGATTTTCATGCATGAAGCCAATGTTTATAAAGTTCGGACAGCAATGAGTGCAGGGGAGGTTCCCAGCAGAAAGAAAAATTACTAATGAGAGTTTGGGCAATGTCTTTTTTAACTTTAGCAAAGTTGTGAAATGGGTTTATACACAAACTTGGACGTGTACACGGCACAGCTGATTTGCATTCAGTGACGCCCAAAAAACTCCAGAAAAGGTAAAGCACACAAAGTGGTGGAAACACGAAATGACTACTGAATGGGGAAAGGAAAGGCAGAAGAAGAAGACAAAAAGATGTGAAAATGTTTGAGACCGATTACAGAAAGGGTGAATTGGGTGTGAATGAAGGGCGGTGAAAAGAAAAAGGTGTGACATGAAAACAGAGGAGAAAAAAGATCTACTCTGTACTCAGGTGATCATGGACACCAAGCAGGTCTCACAGGGAACCTGCTACTTTAAAATTGTTTTTCAGTGTCTCGGTCAGCATGTTGCACAGCATGCTTTTATTTTTTTAATTGTGTTCATGCTAAGCCATGTCTATATCATTTTTAGTTTGAACATAGTTGTTGAAACTATTGTTACTGCACTCAGGTCGTTAAGCTCCTGCCCTGTTTTTAGGTGGCTTTTGTGGTTACTGTAGGAATGAAATTAAAATTGGGAAGATTGATGAAGAAGAAAGGGGAACTTTTTATACTTTTCCTTTCATTTTATTCGCAGATGGTAGGACGGAGGAGACTGTCAGAGTTTGCAGATGTGTTTTTTAAGTGTCGTCCACATCTTTAACTTGCCATTTAAAAACGACACGCATCGCCATGAAAAGTGCTACAGTGAGTCACAGAGCATGGCAGGCTACAGCGACACTGACGGGTGATTGCTGGGCGTCGTTTAGCAACCAAAGCTGTCTTTGATTTCATGGTTGAGTGCAGATGCTGCAGGATGCATGTTGTGATTTCATGGTTGAGTGCAGATGCTGCAGGACGCATGCTGTTTTTTAATCCCATTGCATTGAGGAGCCAACTCAAATTGAAGTTATGAGTTTTGGTTCGGTTTGGCTTAATTTGTCTATAATGGATCCAACAAATACCAAAAGAATATCACTGCTCAGTAAATAAGAACATTGGGAAACTGACGGAGCATCACATTATATGTCACACACACATACGTATATATATGTATATATAAAAGTGTGGAAAAGTGTGATCTCAGTGATTTTGACTGTGGCATAGTTGTTAGTGCCATGTGGCTAGTTTGAGTATTTTTATAACTGCTGATATTCTGGGATTTTCACCCACAACAGTATCTAGAGTTTACTCAGAAGGGTGGAATAAAAAAAATATCCTGTGAGAGTCAAATCTGTGGACAGGTTTGGATGGTAGGGTCATCAGCGACAGCATTAATCCAAGGACCAACTTGTCTTGTGCTAACAGTCCAGGCTGGTGGGGGTGGTGTAATGGTGTGGGGAATGTTTTCTTGGGCTCCTTAATACCAATCAATCATCCCTTGAATGCCACAGCCTATTAGAATATTGGTGCTGAGCATGTGCGTCCCTTAATGGCCTCAATTTATCTTCTAATGGCTACCTCCAGCATGATAATGCACCATGAACATGACAATGAGTCCAGGGTTCTTCAGTGGACTTCCCGGTAGGGATGGGCATTTTAAGCAAAAATACTATTCGATATGCCCTGTGAACTATTCTATGAAGATCGCCCCAATGTTTGCACAGAGAGCGCGCGCGCGAGAGAGAGAGACATGTTTTGCTGGTTCCTGGTGGTAACTCATTATTCTTCTTTTGTTGTGTAATGGCAGTTGGCAAACAACTTGTAGGTGCATTACTGCCACCTTCTGGCAAAAGTGATGCCTTCTTTACTACCAGGGTAAAAATGAAAATATGTTTTTTGTAAAAAAAAAAAAAAAAGAATAATGCTGAATCCAGTAGAACACATTTGGAATGTGGGATAATGGGAGATTCACAGCATAAACGTGCCCCTGACAAATCTGCAGGAATTGTGTGTGCGTGTGATGCAGTCACGTCAACATGGACCAGAATCTAAAAGCAATGTTTCCAACATCTTGTGGAGTCCATGCCACAAAAACTTCAGGCTGTTTTGAGAGCAAAGGGAGGCCATAATCAGCATTAGTATAGTGTTTCTAATATAGTGTTCAGTGAGTGTATACTAATACCTTGATCATTTTAAAATGTAACATGATCTAAACTTTTGGCCATACTGCCCACTACATATGTAACTGTATGTATGTATGTGTCTGTTTAGAAATGTATGCTAATGAGGGTGTGTGTGTGTGTGTGTGTGTGTGTGTGTGTGTGTGTGTGTGTGTGTATATAGACATTAAAGATGATGTCACCAGTCCAGTTTCCCCTCACCCTGGAAACGGGGTCATCGCACAGCCTAAAAAGATCAAAGGTGTTGGGTTTGGCAACATTTTCCGTGAAGGCTCAGTGAAGCTCAAACCTCGCTTGTCATCTGATTCAGAGGAGAAGAAAGAAAAAGTAAGCTTGTTTGACTTTCTGCATCAGTATGTACATTTTCTTCTGAGCTAGAGCTAATGATTAAACCAGACTTTACTGTTTTTAGTGAGAAACGAAGCAGTTGGAGTCACCTCCTGCTTATACATTCATGCTAAAAAAACATACAGGTTAACTTCACTTCTGCTCAAGAAAAAGAATGCTTCTGTTTTAATCACTGCCTACTGTTTGCTGCCATCATGTGCAGTAAGAAGGACATCACATTTCATAGCCATTCAGTTTTGCATGTTGTGCAGTCGACGTGTCTGTTTGGATTCATGTTGACTCAGGCAAAAGTTAAACAAGTCTGTTTCCAGCAGAATGCTTCCTCCTCAACAAGTGTTAAACCATCAGCATCATTATTGTGCAATATTGTCTCATGTATTGCGGTTCATTTAATTCTTTTAATAACTAGTATGTAATTGATCTGCTGCTGGTAGTAGGTTTTTTTTTTGATACACTAAAAATAAGTGAGGAAAATTATGAAGTTGATTAGATTTTAGCATGTATCTGGGAGTGATTTACAGTGTACTGATTAATATCAGCCAGCCTCTGATTCTTATTTGTCTTGGTGTATCACATGAAATTACAAGAAAAAACAAGATCTATTATTTGTGCTGTTAAACTAATGCACTATTTGTATGTGGACAACTAAACATCACACCCATGTATGGTTCTTCCCCAAATGAACACACATCCCCACAGGCACGCTCCAAACTCTAGTAACAGTCCTTCCCAGAAGAGTGGGGGTTATTATATCAGCAGTCCATATTAATGCACCTGGTTTTGGTATGAGATGTAAGTGTGATGGTCAGGTGTGCACACACTTTTGGCTATCTACTGTACGTCACTTTATTTTTTTATATATATTTTTTTATAATTAAACTAAGATTAATTCTCTTTTTTACTTATTAATCTGGACACACACTCGGTTGCCCTCCAGGGCATAACTGTTTCTGAGTGCTGTTCCAAATGCTACAGTTGGTTAGGTTGACGTGTGTTATATATCATGTATTAGGCCTCTCACAGTGTTCCATAATAATTCAAGCTTAAATTTGTCAGTGCAATGATATAAAAATTTGAAAAAGGATACATTATTTCAAACTCTTCCTACTAATATACGTTTAGGATTAAGATACAAGTTTGCAATTCATAATTGCACAGCTTTTCTGGCAGTATAGCATGCACAGTTGCAGTTAATTTTAATAGACATGTATATCATGGTAATGTTGGGCTTTCAATGATTTTTCTGAACTGTTCTTTTTCTTGGGCAGAACGATCGCACAGCAAACATCTTTAATAGAAAAAAAAGAATTTAATTTTAAAAGAAAATTTTAATCCATTTGGGTTTTCTGAAATTAAAAATATACATACACCCACATAGATTATTAATTCAGTGGTGCTGAAAGTTCCTAAATGTCTTTTAACTTGGCAAGTCCTCTTAACTTCCTGTTAGTGATGATGAGCTACAGCTGGGAGCTTCTCTGTGCACAACATAAAAAGGATTTGTTTGACGAGTACAAAGTAAATGGAAGGTGTGGCAACTTTGCCAAGGTCTGGAAGAAAACCCAAACTGTCACACTCAGCTGAGAGGAAGTTGGTTTAGATGGTCAGGACCAACCCAGGAACCATCGAGGCACAGGCCTGCCATGAACTGGAAGCTGCTGGAACACTGTCTACAGTCAAGTGAGATTTACATCACCATGGACTGAGAGGCTGCCGTCCAAGGAAGAAGCTCCTGCTCCAAAATCCTCACCTTCAAGCTCGACTACAGTTTGCGGCTGACCACATGGACAAAGAAAAAGCCTTCTGGAGGAAAGTTTTATGGTCAGATGAGACAAATATTGAGTTGTTTGGCCACGATAATCAGAGGTACAGAGGA
This sequence comes from Notoglanidium maculatum, assembly GCA_030068355.1. Taxonomy (NCBI): domain Eukaryota; kingdom Metazoa; phylum Chordata; class Actinopteri; order Siluriformes; family Auchenoglanididae; genus Notoglanidium; species Notoglanidium maculatum. The sequence goes on along the minus strand of JAQQZX010000016.1, from coordinate 564,791 downwards.
ACACTAGCAGCTGTTCAGCATGGTGGTGGCAGCATCTCGCTCTGGGGCTGTTTTACTGCCAGCAGAACTGCTGCACTGCACAAAGTGGGGATGGATTTGAAACAGCTAGATGGTTGAAACTTGGACACAACTGGGTGTCGAACAGCACAATGACTCAAACACACATCAAAACTGGTTGTGGATAAAGCAGGCTAAACTTAAACTTAAAAACATAAAAAAAAAAAAAAGGTTCTGATCTTAACCCTATCAGAAGTATGTGGACTGTGCTGGTTTCAAAAAACCCAAAATAAATTAAATTCTATGGACCAAATTCTTGGGTTTTTCTCAATTAAAGATGTATTTTATACAATCATTCTTCCCCAGAAAAATAAATAATTGAAAGCCCAATATTGCCATGACATGCATGCCTGTGATGACTGTATTTAATCTCCCGACCACTGCTGATCAACATCTAGCACTTTAGCTTCAAAAGTTGAGCAAAAGAAAGCTTTGGTCATTTCTTTTTTTGCAAAAAATCCCTTGGGTAGAATGTGGCCATAGTCGTGCGACAGCTATATGATTAAGATTTGAATATTTTAGTCCTTTCTGAATGAACACGCTGTTACACAATGTCTTCCTTTGCTCCTGTGCAGAGTGTTCGTTACATCGCTTAGCCTGGTAATTAGGGAGGTCTACGCCTTTACAGAAGCTCAACCGATGTGTGCTTGAATCCTGTGTGCCGCTCCTTTTGTTTTCAGAGCGAATTGTTTTGCCGGCACTTGATCATGACCCAGTTTTTATGTGTTGGATTTCTGTTGCGCTTCTGTCTTTCACTTCGCTTTTATGTATGCACCATGCAGACATCTAGCTGTGAAAGGTTTACTCTCATTAAAGTGGGTCTGCATATAATGACTGAGATCGTATCTTAGAAGTGAGAAACGGAAGAAAGAAACGTTTAGCTTATTTGTCGTTCTCAAACAATACATACACGACGCATCTGCCTTCTTTCTGTATTCATGTAACATGAAAAATAGGGGGAGGACTTGGCTTGCTTCAGATCATTTCTCACCCTCTCTCTCTCTCTCTCTCTCTCTCTCTCTCTCTCTCTCTCTCTCTCTCTCTCTCTCTCTCTCTCTCTCTCTCTCTCAGTAAACACATTTGTGCTTCTGTGTAATTTCAGCCTATCCCATCATTACCGTCAGCCCATAAGCCCAGTCCCTTAAACACAGCTGACGGTCAGAAAGATGGAGACAGCAAAGGTAAAGGTGAGTATCTGGCCATTGGCCATACTGCATCTCAAACTAAAGCGTTCATGCATTTGGTTTCAATTTCTCAATTAAAGCATTTAAAAGGAATAAAAATGCCTTTTTCTATTTGGTGGTGTCATCCTCTCAAAGCATATTGGTCAACCCGCACAGTAAAGTTGAAAACATGCAGTTTTAATGATGTTAGACCACTAAATATGGTTAAGTACTAGAGGTCACTGTTTGCACCCTTAGTTCTTCTGTAACACTTTCGCCAAGGTTCTTGACCCTGAATGATTCTGGTCCTCTAACTCAACACATTGTAATGCATTACTGTTCATTGCTTCTTTAACTGCAGCATTTACTTTTTAAGAAAATTTAAGGATCAGATATTCATCACAATTTGATCATTTGAATAATTTTTCTGCCATCAATTCCTTTGAGACTTTTGAGATTTTTTTCTTCTTGTTGTTTGTTTCTGTTTTTTTCTGCATTTCCGAATGATTAGCTCAGCACATACTCTCCCACGTTTAGATGGAGCTGCGTCCCAAACTGCATAATGAGCAGTAAATTACTAAATAGTAAAGACACAAATGATGTACTGACAAACTCAAAGCACAGCTGTGTGAGTTCTGCATTGTCTGAAGATTTTATTTCTGTTCACAGTAAAGGAATGCTGCAAGGTCATTTTTAATTACGAAGCTACGAACCAGGATGAGCTTGACATTAAGGAAGGTGACATTGTTCATGTACTAAGAAAGGTGAGCCAAATCCGTTAACTGACTTCTTAAAGCTATTGCTTAACTTTTTTTCCCTTGTTGATATTGGATTTATAACAAAAACATGATGATGATTATGATGCTGATTATTATAATTATTATTATTATTATTACAAATACTACTACTGTTACTGTTGTAGAGCCACCTTTAGTAAAAATAACTTGAAGAAATGTTTTCTGTAGGAGCTCATCAGTCTATCTATCATTTCAGAGAAATGTTGGCCCACTCTCCTTTACAGCATTGCTTCAGTTCATTGATCTTTGAGGACATTTGTTTATGCACATCTCTCTTAAGATCCCACCACAGCACTGCAGTGGGGATTAGAAATGTAGGATTGACATTGATGGTGACTGAAAAGCAGTGCCTGATAATTAACAGTAGATACGATCCCCTTGAGAGGAGCTGATTGATTAAACAGAGATCTGTTGTTAAAGACCATGTGCTGTGTGTTTTAGGACACAGGGGAGCCAGGCTGGTGGAGAGGGGAGCTGAGCGGCAGAGAGGGAGTGTTTCCTGACAACTTTGTGGTGCTGATTTCAGAGTCAGAAAAAGAGGTAAAGTGCGAGGAGTGTGCACAACACTGATCTTGGTAATTATAGGTCTATTTCCAAACTTCTCTTTCTCTCGAAGGTACTGGAACAGTTAGTGGCCTTCCAGTGATACTCCACGTTTTTCAGCTTCGTCTCAGCATTTTCAAGATGTTCAGGAGGAAACTGCATCTCTTTTTTTTTTTCTCCAGTGTTGAGAAGAGTTTTTGAAAGCCAGCTTTGGTCACAGTCTTAACAGAGACCATGTCTTTACAGAGGTAGCTCGTTATGCCGTTCGCTAGCTCATGGTGCCTTCATGGTGAGCCCAGTATCAGTTGCAAGCAACTCCGAAATAGTAGTTTGTTTACTAGACTTGGCTAGACCATCGCTACTTTCACTTGACTTTTTGGCCGTATACTCGTCTTATCAAGCCTGTTCTGCGTTTCCCAGTGCTGATAAAGGTTTGTGGTGTTGCGTTGTGATGTGGCGACTGTTCCCTGACCGGACTTGCACAGTACCTTCTCTTGTTGCACATTTGTTGTCTCATGCCTGAAATACTTCCATACCACTCAAGTGCTGCTTTTTTGGAACCAAATTGACAGATGCCGCTTCTTCCTCAGCAGAGGCCATTTTTCTACACCACGAATGTAACTTATTCCCTTGGGTTTTACGTGGTGTTGTTTTTGGTTGTATACGCAGTCGTCTTTGGCCACTTCTGATTGGTGAGCATGACTGTCACACAAGGAGGACTGCATGAATTTGTCACCCTGGGTCAGACGCACTGCATAACGCAGACCCAAAAACTTTGCTATTTGCTAATTGCATCGTTTCATATTGCAATTTAGATTTGAAGTCATTTGATCATTCAGCCTTACTTTTCTTCATCCCCACATTAACGCTGTAACTAAATATGCCCTTTTTCACCTTCATAATATCAGAATCGGGCTGTAATGGCCAAGCATGCTTGCACTCTGAGATGGCTGTGTAGAATTTGCACCTTCAGCTTCTGAGGCAGGTTGAACTTCTTCAGTTGGAGCAGGAAGTACATCCACTGCTGGGCTTGCTCCAGGTGGAGTTGATGTTACTGTCACACTTTAAGTACCTGGTGATTGTATCACAGCTCTGTTGAGGATGGTGAGAGCTAGCAGGTTTCATTCAGTTCACTCAGATCTTTAGACCGGTGTCATTTCCCCATCCCTTTCACTAAACTGGAGCCAGATCCTTCAGTGCCACAGCCCCAGACCCTGGAGCACGCTCCCTCAGTACCTCAGAGACCGCACAGGCCTAGATTTCAATTAAAATGCAAGACACATGCTTACTAACTGCTTCCTGTTTAGGTTTTATTGATGTCTTTTGTTGTTAGATTTAAACAGTATTGTACTTTTAGAGAACTGTCTCTTGTTTTACTCTGGTGCGCGTTATTGTATGCGTTTTGTCGTTTTATTTCTGACTGCTGTGTTTCTCATCATCCTCCACCTATTTTACATCCAGTTTTAAAAGAACATTTTCTCCTGACTGTTTTTTTTAGACCCTTGTATCCAAAGGCTCATTTAAGCAGACCTCCAGACAAGAAGCAGAAGAGGTAAGGAGACTTGTATGTTGAGTGGAATGTATATCTCCATCTTTCTTAACTGCGAAACTGTTATAGTCCATTTGATACGTGATCTGCAAAAGGTCGACTGCATTCCCCAGCATCAAGCTTAACATAAATTTCAAGCATTAACATAAATTTTGAGTGAAGTAATACCTCTTTGGCACCTTGGAGCAGTCATGGCTTGGCTCGTCCCCGGGTACAAGGTGCAGAAGTGGTGGAGGGTGAACTTCTGATCAGCCTCAGTGCTTACTTTAGTGCATCTTTATCCTTGTGAAATTGAAATGTGACATAATGAGGCTCAAGTGATCGCAGATGACAGAGTTCAGAGGGCTCAAAGAAGTTTTTTAAGCACCTGAATAAATGCCTGTGCTGGCTTGCCTTCATTCTTTGTATGTTGCATAACTAATCCAAGATATAAAATAAAAACAAATCATGCATTTAAGAGTTCCTAATGGTGATCATTACAAACAGGCTAACTTGGTTCCCTGATTGCATCTGAAAACATGACTAGAATAGCTGGATTGAGTTGTTTGAGATAACTGCACACTCCTGTTTTTCCTGAGAAGCCAATGATTGATGATCAGCCAGTCAGTGGTCTAATGCATGTGGTGTGGAAGCCTGAAGTGGCTATTTTCAAATTTCCGTTTTCCTCGTGCACAAACAGGATACTAAATTGGAGTCAATTTGTGAGATTTAACTACTGTGTTTGTGCTTAATTAAATCTTGCAAAAGCAGGATTATTATTGTTGTGTAAAGAGATTGTGCAATTTTAAGTACAACACAGTGCTCCTTCAGTTCCTGTATGTTTTAGGTGGCAATGGCAATACAGTATAACCCCATATTGACTTTTTTTGAAATACGAAAATATTTACATACAAGTAGCAGTGTGACATTCAAATCATGGGCACTTTAGATGAGAGCACAGTTTGTTATGCAATTCGACGACTTGCAATTGCATGACCTCGATTTAGTAATCGCACAAGAAATGTAGTAATGAAGCATGCACATGATTTTCCATAATTATTAAAAAACCACACACATCTACATGCTTTATCTAACCTTCTGTACACTGAATGAACCTGCTCCTGAGCAGGTCTGAGCTCACAGATTTGTTGTCTTGGTAACGAGTCTGACAACAGCTTAGAAGAACGGATCATGTCAACAATCCAATCCAGCTGTCTGAGTAATCCATGTGTGAAGAACAGACCTCAGGTCAGCCGCAGCGCGTGAATGTTTTCTGAACCAGTGATGTATCTGTACTGGAGAGAGCGTGTGGGTTTTTCACGACGGTCTAAACTTTTTAAAAATGGCGTGATGTGCATCTTCCGTCACTGCTTCTCAACAAATAGTATGGAGTGATGCACGTATGAATAAAGTATTTACACTAACACCACACCTGAATGCAATTTTTATTGTCGCTTGGAATGGTCTGTTTTTGTTGTAGAAATGCACAAGCACTTATCGTTTTCTTGCTTTTGCCTTGAAGAAGCCTCTGTATGGCCATGGCCAAAGATAATTCAGATAATTAAAAAAAACAAACCAGCTTTTGGTATTGTAGTCTTTATGCAAATTTCCTGTCAAATTCAGAAAGCAAAATTAAAATAACTTAATTTCATTTTCAGTTTCATTTTCTAAACGAGCCCAAGTTATTTCTGCTAAATAATAAAACTAAAGGTAAATTATAATAAATTTTGCTATTTTATTTACTTCTTCTGTCTAGAATGTAAAAACTAATAGGGAAAAGAAAGAAAAAAAAAATCCAAACTCTTCCTTCATTTAACGCAGATTTTAAAAATGCTGTGTTTTCTGTTCTTTTCCACAACACATTTAAAAAATAATTACAAAGTTTCAATTTGTGATTCAGATAATTAGATAGAAAGATAATTCGATTTTTTTCCCCACCTATTCATTTTCTAGTAGATGAACCTGCAATTACATGTTAATTAGCAATGGGTGTGGCTAAGAGAATAATTAAATAATAGAAGTAGTATAGGCTTTGACACAAACATTATTTCAAAGAAACAATTATGTAATGCTATCAAAACCCCGATTACAACATGTTGGTGAAACTTGGGAGAATTTGTTTAGTTAACCCGAGACAAAAGTTACTAGGTACTAAAGAGTTACCTTGGTTACGGGGTTAGTAGCCATAAATGTCTTAATATTTTTAGTCAATGAAAGTGAAGTATATTACTGCCCAGTGCAAAGCTCATGGTGTAAAAGTCATTATAACAAATAAAGATTGTTGTTAAAAATTATTTTGAAACCTGAGATTAAATCATGCCCCCCCATCTATAGAAATGGCACATACAGAGGAACATTAATCATAACCTGCGCATATTTACATATGTGCTGTTCAAAGTTTTTCCTCAGTAAGCAATACAAGCATTTACTCACAGTGAAATTAGTAAAATTTATCAGTATAAAGTACATCACTGTCTCTGTTTCTCTGCAGAAGCCAAAGAAGCCGCTGCCACCATCCAAATCTGCAGGTATTTTATATCTTTTTCTTCTTTTTTTTGGCATTTACATTTAAGGGGTGGTAAAGTTTTTCAGGTTCCCATAAATAAAGTTTAATGGCTAACAATGGCGTGCTAGTTATAAGACACAAGATCAGTTGTTAAAGGACAGGGCTTTGTGCTCTTTCACTTAGTACTGCCTATCTGAGACGGTCCCACTGATATGTATAATGAAGCTTTATTCTATTATTATTCTTGTAATGCTGAGGAGATGACGAACAGCAGCAGATATACACCTGAACACCTGTACCCATGCTCAGCAGCACAGTGCATATAATCATGTGGATACAGGTAAAGACTTTCAGTTAATGTTCACATCAAACATCAGAATGGGGGAAATACATGATCTCAGTGACTGATGGTGGCATGGCTGTTGCTGCCAGATGAGCTGGTTTGAGTATTTCAGATGTTGCTTATCTGCTGGGATTTCCACACACAGTAGTCTATAGCGTTAGACAGAATGGTGGAAAAACAGAAATCATCCAGTGAGAGAGTCTGAGTCTGCAGGAAACACCATGATTGGATCAGTTCCTCCTCTGCTATTTCTGACAGTGTTGCTGTCATAAGTCACCTTAGTCAAGACCCTTTAATGATTTTGATTGGTCAGTGAGAGAGACGTGACCTTGATGAGCTCGGAGCTGTTCCAAAAGTTGAACTTATTTTTAACTGAAAGCACTCTGAGCACAGTGGGGGGAAAGCGCAGAGGACTCGGCGTGCCGTCAACTCTGAACTCTAAAGGATTTGTATTGAAAGTAGATGCTAAAATGGCCCTTGGTGGACACAGGCCCTGTTACATTTTGTCATGCCTCGCGAGACCTGTTGAAAATCCACGCACCTCTTTTGACTGCGTCATAACAGTGTAATATGTGGATCAGATTTTGTTACTCTACAATGCTTTGAGGTGTCCACTAACTATGATAAGCAAGAATTTCAGCAACAATAATTTCTTAACCTCTCATGATGGTTTATGGTTTTATGACGTATTTGTAGAAAGTGGTCAATAAAATGTTAGCTAAGAGCGAGATTGGCAGTGTTATTTTGTTTGCAGTAGTACTACTGTTCTTAGTAGTCTGGTGAAATTGATTTAGTACATAAGTGTAACTGTACATAATAATGGTAATGCCTTCTCTCGGAAACATACATGCAATTCTCTCTTCAGATTTAAATGAAATAAGAAACTTTAGAAGTGTCCTTGCACTGCCTTCCAAAAGGGACATTTAGATCAAGACCAATGTTGGCCAGAAATTTTGCCCAGCTGAACAACATGTCTCAGCGGCTGAATGAAACTCTGGGCTAGTTGCAATTTTTGTACGCATCCGTGATTACATCGTGCAGGTCGAACTTTCACTGTTGATCATTTCCTGTACTTATTCCTGATTTGAGATCATTTTTGTTTTTTAGTCGTTATTTTTTTTACTTGTCAACATTGTATTGAAAGTAGAATCGCTATAGACTTCACTATGTAGTGAAGATGAATCTTTATCAGCATACTGGCATGTGTATTTGAAGTGTTTCATGACATAATTTCAGCTGTACTGTAAACCTACAGGAGGCTTGAATAGATTTCGGGCTCGTCTTCTCTTCCCCCACAGGAAACTGAATCAGCGACTGCATCTGCAGCTTATCTGTTTCTTGCATGTGGTTTTTGCTCTTTTGTTTGTTGTATGTGTGCGCTGTGTGTAGTGTTAAGCGGGACAGGGACAGTTAACGCACCATGTTTCGTTTTTCAGCACTGAAGCCAGAGGTCCCGAGTGCTGACAAGAAACCCGCACAGTTACGACCTGAGGATAAAGGTAAGTGGGATCAGACTTTACTGTCAAAAACTTTACCAAAACAAAACCCTGGGATCAATGCCTTCCTTTCACTTAATACTTCAGTCCAATATTCATCATGATTTTTCATGTTTACCTTCTTATGATTAGTCAGATTCAAAGCCATACGCCTTTGAAACGTCAGAATTAATTTTTTTTAGTTAACCTGCAGGTATTTCAGCAATATGTAGGGTGTGCCACTACAAAATGAATCCAATGTCGCAAAAGTACTTTCCGAGATATAGCGATTTGAAACAAGAGTGCGTCACAAAATAACCCAAATAACATTTTTTTGCTGTAAATACCTTCCTTAATTTATAATGTATTGATCACTGAAGTATTATACTGTAAAACAATCTATAAATATGCCTAAATATGACAACAATTTGGTAGCTTGCAATTTCAACTTGCACATCAAGTGTACAGCTGATTTGATACAGGTACAAACATTGCTTTTCTGTTAAGATGATTATGCCTTAAACATTTCTGCTAATTTCTCTTGATTGGCTGCACCAAATTTGACAAAGCACCCCTTATCTTAAATATAATTAACTGTAGATTTAGAATAAAATAGCTTTTCATTTTTTGACCAAATGGACTCATTTTGTGGTGACGTGCCTTATATATTGTCATAAGTGTCAGTAAACTTCAGACAATAAATATAATGTACATAAACGCTTCCTAGAGGGCAGTTTTATTAAAAAAGGAAGCTAAAACAATGAAATCTAAAACATTCTATCATTTCTTATGTTCCAAATGGTAAATGAATACTTTGGCCTAAATGAAATGGCTTTTTCTTCCCCATTAGCTTTCAATGTGATCGGACATGTTTAGTGTCCCTCATTAGCTTCTTCAGTTTTGCATTTTAACTATGAGACTAATGTAACTAACAAGTAAGGAAAGTTTAAGCTGCCACTTCATCTCACATTTGTCTCAGAAGACATTGCTTGGTTGTATAATAGTGTCTACGTAAATGGTTCAGTGAAATATGAGAAAACGTGTTAAAACTGGAACCATAGCATTTGACTCAATTCTAATGTTGTTAATCAAGAAACATTGTAGTTATTGACTTCCTGTCTGACTTAATATCTGTATTAAGTAGTTTCAGTTACTAGTGACTCTACCAGGAGTGGTAGCGTTCAGGTTTCTAAATTGTAAGAAGGAATTGTATGAAATAAATAATGTGCAATTCTATGTTAAAACGTTAGAAACCTGAAAGTTTCCCCTCCTGGTAGGATCACCACTAACAAATTATTTAATGCAAATATCAAGTCAGATAGAAAGTCAATAAGTAAATAAATGTTTCCTGATAGATGTTTAGTGAGGTTGTTAATAAGAATGAAATGAACAGTTCTTGTGCTTGTGGTTATGCAAGCTCATTGTAAAGTAGAACGCATATGCAGTTGCCTGTGGAATGGACCTTTAGTGATCAAACTTTCTTTAGATGCAAACATTTCACAAAGCACAACAAAATGGGGGTGAAACACTGAAAGATTGGTAGTTTTCCCTTAAGTATACCATTTAACTCCAGTGTAATATCATTATTGTTATTTAGAACTCTGTAGTTCAGTACCTGTGAAGTAAACAGAGTTAAGGTCCAAAGTAACCAAAAGTCATAACATTTATTTTATTAGTATTGACAATTTGTGTTTAAATAAAAATGAAAGCTAGTAAAATCAAAAATGCTTGCAAAATCATTATGGAACTCATAAACCATTTAAGCTGACGTCAAAACCACCCCTGATGTTATGGTGCCTGCTAGGTTAGCTAGTTCCACACCCCAGTGTGTAGCCAACTTTGAGGCTTGTGGCGCTGTGCAGCTAGTATGGTTGGATGGTTTTCTCCTTACTGTTTATTGCCAAGATCATTGTTTACAAACCCCCTTTCAAACTGGGCCTGTTATGTGATGCTAGCATGGCTGAGCCTCTCTCAGATCTTCTCTATTTAATTTTTTTCACTTTAAACTGAGTGGTTGTATAGAGCCATGCTGTAAGATGAATGCTTGCTCAATCGGTGTCTGAATCCTTTTGTAGACATTCAACAGTTCATCTTATAACTCCTCGACTGTTTGTCCTCTTTGGTCCTCCTTGGGAGTCCATGAGGATCCTGTGTCAACATGGCATGTCTGGGACACGCCATCAGACACGCTGATGTTCTAATATAATGCATGTGCCTTGCATGGAGCAATCATTCTAACCTAAATTGATTCCTGTTTGAGGAAGCCTCAAACCTTGAAAAAAGGAAAGCCTTGAGGGATTCCAGTTGGAGGGATTCCTTAGTGGTGGGACACCATATACCATGATACTCTCTAACAACCTACACAATCCACTCTACCAGAAATGCACAAACTTTCCCAGTTCATGTGGGTTCGGTGCATTGGACCTTATTGGCTTTTTATGCCCCTGTTGCCCCAGGAGATGGAACCTTCTGAAGATTATAATCTAATTCTAACATATCTACAGCTACAGTTGTTTTTTTGATATTTGCCAGTAGCCTTGTCTTCCCTGATGACCAGTTGCATCACAATGCTGATGTACTTGAACATCTGGCGCCTATACGTCTCCAACAAGTAGGAGGCCATTTAGGGACCATCCACCTCCTTCATGCACATTACAGGGCCTGACCTCATGGTGAACTCTGAAAAAGAGCTCTTAAGCAGGCCATTAAAATCATTGGCATGGGGCACAATTCACTGAGAATGCTAGCCACCCCGTCACCCCATTGTGTGGCACACATTATTGTGCTTGCCAGTAGCACAATAAGTTCAGCCCTGTGTGCTCATGACCCATGACATGCAACCACAGAAGTAGTTTCTCTTGGGTTGCTGGAGCTAAGAGCTTTTCAGAAGTGGGACCACATGGGCCTAAGAGATGCAAAGCTTTTCTAAAGATCGGGGTCTACTTGAGGACAGTGTTCCCATTGGAGGAGATGACCATGAAGGCCTCCCTTACTGTCTGGTGAGTAAAGTGGTACCACGGGTATGATCACAAAACCTTGACCAGCAGTTCTTTTTGCTATCAGAGTGGCATGGTAATACGAGTATTTTAGAATGAGCAGCATTTGTTTGAAATACCACCTAAGATTTTTTTTTGCTGAATTTACTAAAAGGAAAACTGACTTATGTCACTGAAATGCATGAATAACTAATGTATTTCAGAAAGCTCTAGGCTTTGAATATCACAGGCTCAGTAAATTAGACCAATGTTAGTTGGTTAAAAATTTTTTAAAATGGGAGCAATTCAAAATGTTGTGGACTAGAATACAGGTTGTATCCAGAGAGCCTTACAGTCTTGGTTATTAATTTGAATGGACAGAGAATGCAATGGCAGACTAAGAAGTTTAGCTTGGATTTCTCCATCCCCAGCCACAGATTGCTGCTCCTCTGGGTGAATCCCCAAATGTTCTCAAGCCAACTGTGGGATATATAATTTCTCTCCCAGGTTCTGGTTCTGCCTTGGGGTGTCCATCCCAGAGCAGTGATACGTTCCTGAGTCAGCTCTGACAGGAAGAAGGTGCCCAGACCCGCTTGAAACCATCTGGCTCCTCTTGATTTGTAGGAGCAGCAACTCTGCTCCTAAGCTTTCCCAGGTTAAGCTCCTCACCCAGTCACATAGAGTAAGGCCAGGAACCTCAGTTTTGCTGCATGAACTTATTTCTTCTGTCACTACCCATAGCTTATGAACATTGGTGAAGATAGTGACATAACTTGACCAATAAACAGAACAATGTACTCCTCCTTCACCACCACAGGCTTGCACAGCAATTATGATGCTACTGTCATTGATCTGTTAGTCTCGCATTCTCTTTTTCCATCAAATGTCAAAAAGATACAGATACTTAAACTCCTCCACAAGAGACAAAATCTTCCTCATTGGAAGGGAGCATCCCATTCCTTTCAGGAATAGGATCATGGTGTCAAAACTAGGTGTTGATGTTATGTTATGATGTTGATGCTAGCCAGTTTACACTCCACAGCAAAACCTTTGAGTATGTCTCCGAGGTCTACATTGGATGGTGCCAATAGAACATCGTCTGCAAATAACAGGGATATACGGTTATGTACTTTTATGTACAACACTCACAGATGCTGTTATTGGCTAGTGTTGCTGAGAGTGACTGGGGAGAGTAAGCCACCCCTCCCTCCATGAGAGCACAGCTCTCTGAGCTCCCGGCCATGGCAGCACCGGGATTTGAACTTGAGATCATGTGGCAAACGTTTTTCTGTTGTGCTCACTTTTGAAAGTGGGCAAAATTCCAAGTAATGTTCTAGATACTCCTTATTCCAGCAGTACCTGCCACATCAAATGTTTAGGCACATCATTAAGATCATAAGCTATCTCCAAATACACAAAACCCATTGTAGCTGAATTAGCATTCTACCATGACCCTTCACAAAGCTGTGCATGATTACAGAGCTGGCGTACACTGTTCCACTGCCTTTGCAGAACCTGCATTGTTCCTCCTGAATCCTATGTTTAACTATTCGAGTCTTCTTTCCAGTGCTCTGGTATATATTTTTCTTGAGGGGAGTTTCCCATATAATTGGAGCTCGGCTTGTGTGATATAACAATATGACCGTTCCTACATGTTAGTGCACTGCCATGATGTCCAGTGATGTTTATTCTGTTTCTATTACTAGCCTAGTCAAAATGTCAGCCATGACATTACATTACATTAGATAGCTGATTTGTATAAGTATTTGAATGGAAAATATACTGTGTGTGTGTGTGCTGTTTATTACACATTACAGAAGAATCAACTAAAAATCCATCATCTCCCCGAGTTTTCTCTTTTGCCACAGTTTCTGACTGTTTCACAGCTGATAATATTATTACATACTCCTATACTCGCCTTAAAACTGAAATGTTGAATATGCTGTGTAGGCCTTTTTGGAAAAAATCCTTATCAGGCCTTCAATTCTGGACAGTTACATCATTTATCATGAGATTTTTCAAACAGACAACTACAAGTAGGAGAAAATTTATATCTTGCATGCATAATTGGAAAACAGCCTCTGGTCCACTTTTTTTAAAAATGGCACAATCATCTGGTTTGCCAGCCCAAAGCCACTGCCACAGATCTCTGTACAATATAAAAGAGGCATGTTAACACATGATGATGAACAAGAAAGACCAGGAACCCTTGGCCAGTTGCAATTGCAAGTCTCTAATCCATATTGAGACTGTCCATCACATGCATGCCCCCCAACTGGCATTGCATCTGTCTGAGCATCTGTCTAGGTGGTGATTTTAAAATAAATTAAGTTCATACAGAGGCAAAATGTTTTACGTGGTAGTTTGCTTATCTATGTTGTGAAATTTAGGAGAAAACCCCCAAGCCAAAAAAGCCTTTGGATTCAGTGGATTTTCTAGGAAGTTTGTGTCGATAGGAAGTAGCACTTATAATGTCCTGGATACTTTATGTGAAGATCTGATAAAACAGAAAAAGAGTTCTCCTTAGCTGACAGATTTTTAATATCACACGTTTTTTTTTTTTATTAGCAAACAATTAACAAATTAAGAAATACCTTAATTGACTCTCAATACCTGTATTCAGATTCTTTTGTTTAGCACTGATTTTCAGACTCTTTGTTGGTGTTGAAATGTCTTCCTGGTCCTCAACATTAATAAATTGCTTGTTGTCATCATCTCATTATACCATCAAACAGTAATCTGCTGGTCATTTCAGACCATGACGTAGCCGGTAGCTATAGCTCAGTGTTCTGTAAACACCTCTGAGCAATTGATTCGCTTGGCACTTGTTTATTAATAAATCAAATTGTTATTTGGTAATTTACTGTATTTTATTCTTTTTTGTTTATTTTTCTATTTTTGTGTTTCTCCCTTTGTGAACTCTTGTTCATTAAAATGGACATTTGGTCCTTAGAGATGAACATTCGTCTAATTTACTGGTCTTTTCCACTGAAAGTTGACAGGTCTCTGCCAGAGAAACCTGTTAAGCCAGCTCCCATCGTGCCCCCCAAAAAGCCTGTCCCCCCTCCGGGAAAAGCACTGCTGCGTCCAGTGGCACTGCAGCCAAAACGACCTGAAAAACCTCTTGCTCCATCTCCAGTAGCTAAGTGAGTGATTCTCAACATATTGAAGATGTAACTTTGTTTTCTAAATGCTTTGAGCTAACATTGCTGTACTAGGAAGTAATATAATTCATTCAACACTGTTCTTTGTTTCTCCACAGGCCTAATGGGGAGGTGCCACACACACGACCAAAGTCAGACTTCGAGCCATCATTACCCAGCAAACAAAAAACACTGTCTGGGGACTGGGCTGAGAAGACCGCCAACTCAGGTGTGTACCAGCTTTAAATAAAGAGGCAGCTAAAATAAATCAGTAAAGAGTTTACAGACCCTCTCTTTGGAGGCATAATGATCTGGTCTGCATCACTTAGCACTGGAGTTTTTAATGTTTTTTGGTTAGTGACACCATTTTAAGGGCCCAAATTTTTTGTGACTCCCCCCATTTTTAAATAGTATACAGTGCATCTTTCAAATAACTTTCTTAGTTAAAGCTTAATATCAGGCTCCTGAGTGGCGCACCGGAAAACTGTTAGCCCTATCCTATAGAGATCGCTAATTTGAACCCCAATGATGCCCCAGGCATCACAGCCTTGCTCTCAGGGAGGAAAGATTGGCATACTCTCTCTCCCCTATCAAGAAGGCTGGCTTCATGTGCTGTGGCAGAAGCATGTGATAACCATTGCCCTCCTTGCTTGGTAGCTGTTCTGTGATGGGGATCTGTTGTCTGTTTTGTTATGTTTGGCAGTTTAGTTTGTGCACTGCTCTGCTCTGCAGTATATAAGACGACTCACATTGGATGCTCAGTATGTGCTCTAGAGACTGAGCATTCCCGATACTTCACATTTATAATAGCCCATGTTTAATATCACATATAATATCCTGTATTTCAGCCTGTTTAAACGTACAGGGTTACACCATGCATCGGTAAAAATACCTGTTTGAATATAACAGCAGTAGCGTGGCTTAATTAAAAGTGACAACTGGAGTTTAAAAGCCTGTGTCCAGAACCGCATAACAGCGTACTAGTATGGAGAAAAACGATAATCGGTAGCCTACAGCAGTGTGTACTGTTTTGACAGTTTTATGTAGGTTGGGAATCAGTCAAGGACAGGAAAGGAAATGACTAATAAAAACATTTTGCGTGTGTGGAATGTGGAGATTGTGTAGTGAAGAGGCGGCAAGCAAGCGAGCAAACTCAAGGTCGTTTATTCTTTTTACTTCCTCTGTTCAGCAGTAAATGCTTCGCAGTCTCTCACACACACACACACACACACACACACACACACACTCACAGAGCTCTGTGCTGGTTCTTGGCTTCCTCTGTCTCTCTCTCTCTGGTTACAGGCGTCTCCTGAAAACACAGACAAAACCCACATAAATAAAGTGCCGTAATTAGATACAGGTGAGAATCATCACGTGTTATCTTCTGGTTTGACCTGCCGCTGCTCCATCCACAGCTAACACTCGACCACGTCCCCACTGCAAGTGTGGTTTTACAGACATTCATTCATAAACACAGCTCCTCAACCCCCTAGCAATTCGTGTTGAAACAGAACCGTGCCATTCTTCACGTTTGTCACACACAGGCTGCAGTGACTGCGGAGGGCAAACTCTCTTTTGTCCATGTTTACACCAGAAGACAGTAATGCACTTTGCATATGCTGTTTATATACAAGAGATTTATTTGTTTGTTTGTTAATTTGGGCAGGAGTCTTATTTGTGGTCAAGTCATGTAACCAAGGCTGTAACCATGCATTTCTTGCTTGTCTTGCTTATCCATTAGATCTTATGAGTTTTGATGATGTGTCCGCTACCTCGGAAAAGCTGTCTCACCCGACTGCAAACAGACCAAAGATGCCTGGCAGGCGACTCCCGGCCCACATTGGCGTAGCCCAGTCTGTGAGTAAAACATTTTTCTATTTAATGCACATCAGCCTATAGGATAAGTTACAGTGGTGCTTGAAAGTTTGTGAACGCACAAGTTGGTCTGCCAAAGAATGGTTTAAGAAGAATAAAGTTAAGGTTTTGAAATGACCAAGTCCTGACCTTAATCTAATGTAAATATTGTGTGAGCTGTTGATGTGTGGAAACTCAAAATTGCCATTTTGGCCATGCATACACATGACCTTTATATACATTTTGACCATTTTTATTTGTTTTGACAAGATAGGCAATTAAATATGCTTTGTGCACACTCTGGGCATCATTTGTATACTATACTAATCAGTCAAACTTGGGATTAAAATACCTAATATATAAAAATGGCATTGTATTGGTGGAAATGAGCTTGTGGAGATGAAACTACAGTCAAATGTCAACATTTTTAAAAAAAAGGTACTTTTTCCCTTTCATATACTCTAGCACACACATTGCTCTTTATAAATTTATCTGTTTTGCAGAACAGTGTGATTCGAAATGCCTTTTTATAGTAGATGGAACTGTGAAATGGATGAAAGGAAATATGAGATTTTTAGATTTACTCATGTTAATGTGGATTAGGCATACTTCTTGAGATATACATATATACTATACTTGAGTTATACTTGTAAAACATTACTGAATACATCAAAACTATGAAGCAACACGTATGGCATATACTGAATTATGTGGTAAACAAAAA
>JAQQZX010000016.1:510316-539509 GCA_030068355.1 Notoglanidium maculatum | reverse complement strand
ATTAGTACAACACAGATAACAAGTTACTAACAAGATGATATCAATAAAAAAAAAGCATACTGTTGCAACATTTCTCAAAATGTAAAAAGAAACAAAAATGAACACTAACTAAATACATGCATACATACATTACATGCGTAGACAGTCATTCTTGGGAAGTATATGATTTAATGCATTTCTTTTCTTTATATAGCCTACTTCATTGGCATGCCCTCTTCCTACATAAAAATTACATAGTGATGCCATCATGGATTACAAATCAAGATCTTCATTTGCTTCTACGGCTGGAAAGATGAACATGGTGGACATTTACATGAGGTGTTCACTGCCTGAAGTTCTGAGAAACCATACACATCCTCTTCAATAGGCCAAAACTGCTTCAATATGGGTTTAGTTTTGCATTTTGACATTTTGTTCTGCAATTGCTATACATTCATGTTCACTTTCAACTTTTTGGTCCCCATAATCTGTCTCAACATGTTCTCCCAGAAAGCAGGAATTCTAATGAGTTCATAAGATGATGTTGAATTGTATACAAATTAAGACAGAATAAAAGACACACCTGCTCACTATGCCTTAACCTTAACAATTTGTAACATTTTAATGTGAGCTGACTCCGGTGAATTCTTCCAGATTTATAGTCCTGAGACCATGTTCCATAAAACACGGATTAATGTGGCTCTCTTACAGTTTTCTTCAATACCTTCACTATTACACCCTTGACTGGAGAAGTAATGGGAAATGGAGCTAACACTGGCAACGATCTCTGGAAATAATCACACATGCTAGTTTTCACAAATAAAAATCTGATAAAAATTGCTGACAATCGACATAGCAAATCCAGTGTAACCCTAGGAGAAGATTCACCAATATTACAAAGTTTTTTTGTAGCTGATAGCTAGCATTTTATTCTGCCCAGCTTTTTGTCATAGACAACATTATTTACCTATGGCTTTCACAAACAAGGATAAATTAAATACTAGGTCCTAAAATACTTTAAATACATGTTTTATGCTATTCTAAAATTGAGGTTGAACTAACGGCTGACTAATATTAAACTACCTGTAATAATATTAGCTCATTAGTTGAATCTGATAGAATTTTTCATTTAAAGTATGCTGTTAAAAATCAAAGGCCCTTAATATTTATATTAGGCAATGATTTAAAAAAAAAAAAAAACCCTGACAATGTTATATTTTTTGTAATGAGAGGGTATGTGTTGTAGCTTTTTTTAAACTGTTGTAATATAGCCCATAGTAATTTGCTCATACTACACTATAGTTACTGTTATGTATTATTGTTAGTTTAAGTTGACAGACTGCTTTGTATCTAATATTCATTGTTATCTATGTTCTAACAATTATTCCACCTACCATGTTCAGTTCCTGCAGCCTCTGTTCTTCCTACGACTATTTTACACTTGCTTCTTTTCAGTTGGTGCGTATCTAATTCTATAACACTTACACTCCTGTCAGCTTTTCAAGAAAGATGCTTGGATTGCATACTGTCTTACTCGTAAGTCACTTTGTAACAAAGAAGAAAAAAAAAACCCAACAAGAACAAAAAAACATCTGACAAAAGAGTACCTGTAAATATGGGTGAATAAACAGTTGACAGAAAGGTCTGGCGCTGACTGCAATGGGTATTAATCTGGAGAACTTCTTTCACCGCCACTTTCAATGCAACTACAATGTTTATACTTGAAACGTTTGGTTAATTCTCAGCACATGCTTGTTGTTTCAGTTTGTTGGACAGTGTATAACATCTGCTCTGCTCAACTATTCAATAAACTTAAAAGTCATGCTACATTTATGAAAGCTTGCTCATTAGCTTTTGCACATATTTGATAACCAGGACAATAATAACTGAATTCCAAGTCTATACATTTTGTCTAATAAAAATACATATTCAGCACACATGATTCTCAGTAATCTTAAATCTATTATTTCCGCCTTTAAATTTATTAACATATTGATTTCTGGCCACATTTAGGACATAGGCTACAATTTTGGACAATTGAAGACTTAATAGTATTAGTACTACTTTCTCTATCTACTCTCAGTCCCTAACAACATGCTTGAGAAACAAGTCCTGTTTTTTTTTAGCAGTTTGTGCTATAATTTTAACATGAATTGCAGGCTTTAGTTCCTAGACTTCCAAGTTTTGTCTTACCCAAATAACAGAAGCAGGCAGATGCTATATACTAGTCTGGATGAATGGTACAACATAAGAAGACTTTCTGCTCTAGATAGTAACTTGCCCATTAGTGGAGTTGTTGAAGGTTATCCCACTTGAAAAGGTGGAGCCACTTTGACCCCCACGACTTGTGAAATGCTACATGTAATTTCGTCCTACTGGACGGGATTTTTCCTGTTACACTCACACAAACATCTCAGACACTGGTCACATGGTCAGGGTTATCTCTGACTTCGATGCACTCAATCTCCTCCCTGTCCCGTTCCCTCTCACGCTCTTTCCTCTTTGCCCGTTTCTTTTTCTTGTGCCTTTTCTTGGATGGAGGGAAAAAAGTCAAGAACACTGGGAGAATGATGAAACAGTGCAGCACTGTACATCCGGTGGTGAGTAGTGAGCACTTGAACAGTGTGTAGGTCAGGTTGGAAGGCACAAAGAGCAGGGGCATTATCCCAATCACAAAGCATGAGGCATTCTGTAAAATGGCTGCTCCATGCTCTTCGAGCGAAATCTTGATGCATTGAGTTCTGGTGTGCTCGGTGGCAAGTACAAATGTGTAGAGGTGAGGTGCACAGTGATCCATGGCAAAGTTGAGAGTATAAATAAGGCACAGGATAGAGATACTGTCCATATCTACATTCCAGAGTGTCATGAGGCCTAGGACACCCAGCTCTACAGACGTGACGGTCAAAATCAACCAGAAGTTCCCTAAGGGGTTAATGACAAGGAAGAAAGTGAGGATGAGGATGGTCAGGACACTGAAACCTGATGTTAGAATTGGGGAGACAACCGAGGAACTGTAGCGGTCCATGAATACAAAGGTTGGGTTGAAGACAATGAACTTGATGCTGTTTATAAGCGAGAGGGGTCTGAGTCTTTCGAGTAGCTCCACCACCTCCTCCCTTGTCTTCTCTGTGGTTCTGGCTACCAAGTACATCCTGGATGCAATGATGTCATACTCATCCCCGTTTTTTGAGAAAATTATGTCTTCTGTGAAGTGCTGATACTCCGGCCTCCTTAGAAATGAAGTCTTGAGAATATTTATGAAATCAGTTTTTGTTGATGCACTGACATTTGTGACCTTCAAATAATTAAAGTAATTATCAATCCATGAAATCTTATTGAACCCTTGCCCTAGTGTCTTGAGGTGCTCCTGTACTGTGGAGTTCCAGTATTCAATGGGCTCATAGATGTAGAATCCTATCACTGGGCTATAGTTGCTGAACAATTTCTGCTGGGTCAGGGCAAATGACACACTGGGTGAATTGCTGGCTAATAAATTCACTATATTGTAGCCATCACTGATTTGTAAACATCCCATGAATGAGAACGAGGCATAAATCAGATACAGAATGACCACAAAGGGCTTGACATATGTGTTAGTAATCCACTCTGTGTAATGCTCCCTCAGGAAGTGCTGAATAAAGTGATTCTGGTAGGGCATACTGTCATGGTGTGTGGAGAGATCATGGCCATCACTCATCATGGTCTTGAACCACGTGGGCTGACGGTCCAGGTATTCTACAGAGGGGATTTTGCAGCAGAAAACACTGTGGTAGCGGTTCTGCTCGAGTTGGCCAGCAAATACCAGGCAGGAGCCATAAAAGGAGAAGACGTAGAAGTAATTTACCAGGATGGCCACACACATGCTCTGACAGAACACCTTCACGGACTCGATGTTGGTGAAAGGACTAGCACCCATGCCAAACGTGATAATGTACAAGGAGCTTGTCATGGTGTAGCATACCATCACATCAGCAAAGGCATCTGCCACCCGCTCTTTGAAGGGCAGACTCTCCCGGGTTCTTCTCCAGCCAGCCAGGAGCTCAAACACTCCTTTGGTTCCATGCCCTGTGAAGAAACATGAACATTTAAGGTATTGAAATATTCAAAGACTGATTAAAGTTTCTACAGATTCTATAAACTGTTAAAATGCTGTCTTCATCAATGACTTTGTTGACAACATGCAACATCCCATCAGACAGCAGGACTGCATGTACAGCTTGACAGATGGAACAGATTATTAGGTATACTCTGAACACACAGCGGTCTAAAAGTGTTGGCTATGATGAGAGTGCAATCAGGGGCTCTGGCAGGTGTAGTTATGAAAGCATAACTGGAGAGCCAGAAAGTAACAAAGACTGTAGGGCTCCCTGGAACTTAAAGTGTCCTGCCACTTCAACATCAACAAACCTGAGTGATCATCCAAGAATCCCAGTCTAGCAAAGCATTCTATGTCCATGAAACATCCAGATCTGTGCCATTACCTAAGAGAAAAGCAACTTAACAAAACACCCGACAATTTCACGGATTTGTAGGGAAAAGCTTTGCCCCCTGCTATAGTCTTCATTAATCTACATACTTATATAGAGCCTGCACCTTTTACTCAAAACAGATAAGACCATGCAAAGCTTTAAATGTCATTAGTGGTATTTTAACTTAATGTGGATAAAATGGGGTAAAATGTATAAACCTTCTGGTTCTGGTAAGGAGCTTGTTTATACACCTACATCCAGACAGCAATCTGTTACAGTAGTCTGAACTACAGCTAATAAATGGATGAACAATTTTTTTCCGCATTATGCAATACCATTATATTTTTTAGTTTAGCAATCTTTCTGAGATTAAAAAAGCTAACCTAGTAATATTATCCCTATGAGCTTCAAACAAGAGACTGGAGTTGATAATCATGCCAAGGTCTTTGATGACTGCATGTGATATAACTGAAGGCAACTTACTTCTAGCTGGAAGAATATGGTATCAAAAGCTGTACTGAGATAAATGAATTGTCTTTCTTTTTTTTCTCCTCCTTTTCAACAAATTGTTTTCTTTAGAGACAGCAACTCCTATCAGATTTCCTCCATCATTCCTCCTCAATAAACATAACATCTTTTCTATTTCAACATGACCTACCTTGACTTTAATCGGTTTCTTGGGTGTGCAGTGCTAAGCTATTATTCCTTTCATTAGTAGTAATTTTATCTGCACTATAATGTAGAATAATAGACAGTCAGATAGAGAAGATTTAGAATTAGATGTGCACTTCCAGATGATAGAGGTGACTAGTTACAGTGACAGAGGTATAAATTGAGTTGAAGAAGTTCTGGGTGCCTTTGGCAGAGACCGTAATACCCTAACTCCATCATTACAGCCATGACAGGCGAGTGGCGATCAGACAGCCATTTTAATTCATCCACAAAAATGTTTTTGCAGTCATTCTAATTTAGGATTGAATTGATTTCCACCAGGAATTCGCAGATTTTCTCTCTGTCTCCATAGAAAAAGCAATAATAATTGAAGACTTTATTGAAGACAATATTCGTCATGATAATCCACTTGATGAAATCAGCATTTATTGTCTATATATTAATATCTGCTATGAAACCTGCTGTTTGAGGCCAACATCC
Organism: Notoglanidium maculatum; assembly: GCA_030068355.1. NCBI lineage: Eukaryota > Metazoa > Chordata > Actinopteri > Siluriformes > Auchenoglanididae > Notoglanidium > Notoglanidium maculatum. Next base: position 533,909 of record JAQQZX010000016.1, on the reverse strand, counting down.
TTCACCCTTCTGAAATGAATGTCATAAGTAGATGACAAAATTTCTGTGTGCACTTTTACACCCTTTCAAGCAATTATATACTCCTTTCATATTGAACAGTCAGTTCTGTCTGGTGAGCTGCACATGCACCCGAAGTGACGCCAATGCCAGGTCCTGACACACATCCTCCTGCTGTGGGTACTCTGAAGCTTCTTACTGATACTTTACTCCTGCTCTTGGTGCAAACTGAATTTTTAAGTAAATTGTAGATTGTAATAACGTACTAATCATTGTATTACTAATTAATAGGAATGAGTAGGAATTGATTTTTGCAGCATTGCACTTTGTCATTGCCAACCAGAACTATTCCTCCTTCCTTAGACATTCAGGAAAGGATGAGTTTCATTGCTCATGGTTCTTGGGTTGGGATAAATCTTCCATGATATAAATAGCTACTGTCTTAGCAAGACATGTCTCTTTCTTTTCCCTTCACTTCCTGTCTCCCACGGCTGTGACTTCCTTAGGTAAGAAGATGCACCCTGTCTCTCTGTCTGCTACATTGAATGCCTCTGAAATAAAAGATTCAGTGCACCGCTGAATAATACTGAGTTTTAGTCAGTGCATCACTCTGCTCCTGTCTTGGAGCTATCTGCATTTATGACTCACCTCCCGATGCTGTGGATAAATAATCTCACCTGGATATACCACAGACTCCCCAAAAACTCCTTATGTCTTTGATTTACCTTCAATAGATCGTTTCACTGCTCTGATTACAAAATCTCCCATATTTATCCCATTACTTCTATTCACTATAGGAGCACACCAAACATGTAGTACTCCTTCAACACATGCGGTACTGTAAGCCTTTTAAGTATAATGCTCAAAAATCCCACTATCCATTGTCACCCAGGAGACGAGGAGTTCCCTTCTGCCTGGTTGTTCTAGTCAAATTTAATGAAATACATATGTATATGATATAAATACTGAACTCATTATTACATATTATTTCATCATATTCATTTTCATAATAATTGTCACATTTCAGTTAATTTTTGTTTGACTAGATCTTGCCTCACAGCAAGAAGGACCTGGGTTCGATCCCCAGGTCACCCAGGGTGCCTTTCTGTGTGGAGTTTTCATGTTCTCTGTGTGCGTGGGTTTCCTGTGTGGTTGTTTGTCTGTGTTGGCCATGTGGTGGACTGGCGACCTGCCCAGGGTGTACCCCGCCTCTCGCCCGAAGATGCTGGGATTGGCTCCAGCTTCCCCGTGACCCAGATGGATAAAGCGGTATAGATAATGGATGGATGGATGGATGTTAATTCTTTGCTATGGATTATTTTTGCCTAGAGAGGGTAGTACGTCTCTAGCGCAAGACTGCCTGCTAGCAAAGTGTGTGGCAAATTAGTGTGTGCTAGCTTTAAGATGGAACCACCTTTCTTTAACTGATCAGATAAACAAGATTTAACAGCTGATGGTTTTTTGACCTGCACTGAAGATTTGTAATGTGTAATGGGTGTAATGAACATAAACAGTAAGTATATTATTTATGATTGTTTTGTTTTATGACTATTTAAATAAGTGGATTATTTTATCCATCATCCATGTGTGTGTGTGTGTGTGTGTGAGAGTGATACTTTGCCCCAGTAGTATTATTATGCCACAGTGAGACAGGTGATATAATGCATTGCTGAACACTAATGCTTTTATTGTCAGTTATAGACAGATATTAGATTTTAGCCTCCTATCTAATATCATCACCATGCAGCCGCCACTGTCTGGGCTGATAAGTGGATATAGACATTGATGATGCAGTTGTCATTCGTATAATGCTGACCGAACACCGTGGAAGATCTTAAGGAAGACTTCAACAGCGACAGGCTGCCACTGCGACAGTCCTTGAGGCTGAGGTGAAAGAACTCTGGCAGGATGGTTTGCAGCCTATCTGAGAAGCTCAGAAATAGTCTTCTCAGCCATATATTGGCACAGCCTACACTTTCCCCATGCTTCAACTGGAAATGAATGCAGGATATGTAATGATTTTATCCATTGTGCCCTTCCTTTGGCCTGAATGTGTCAGATCTTCTCTGACTCCACCCCCTCGCTGGTGTTGCCTGATAGATTATTGCAGAAGGAAATAAAAGTCTCATAATGACATAAAAATGAACTGAAATGTAATAAGGGTACTGTACAAAATTGCAGGCTGTAATAACATTTTATAATGAGTTCAGTATTATTTGTTTATTGTCATTTATAAAGTTAGTTCTGCCTTTACTCATTTCATTATTTATTTATCATAGGCTGATTCATTTATTTGATCTCATCTAAAATGGTATTCCAGGGAGTTTTTCCTTGCCATTAACGCCCCTGGCTTGCTCATTCTTGCTAATAAATATTGCATAAATGTCTGCGTTGGACAGGCAGATTATTGCGCATGGTGTATAAGAGCAAATGAAGTTTACTCACCCAACAAATTTGCTAGCCCAAGTTTAGCCAACCATGGAAAAGCCTCTGTGTATATTATTGTTTGAAGCATTACCAGTGGCAACCTCATCAGGCGAGCATGTTTTCATACTATCCCAGTTGCATACACTATTCCAGACTGCATATCCCATGTTTTACAGTACAATCTACAATACAATAAAATATGCAAAAAGCAAAGTCTAAATATTTGCGGTATCCACCTAGACATCAAATGTGCAGCCAGTGAAGAATGCAGACAAACTTCTGTCCTTTGTCCAAAAACATCCAGTTTCCTAAATCAATAATGCAGTGCAGATCCTTTCTGAGTTCTTTTCTACACTATACCCTCACTGGCCACTTTACAAGTAATACAAGTCCTGCTGCCCAACGGCTGCCCCATTATCTAATCATTCAATCATGTGGCAGGGACAGACTTCTGCAACTTGTGCTTAGAGAAGAGAAACTTTCATGCTTGCAAAATAAAAGCCCAATAAAAAGAAAAGGAAATATTTTATTGCCTAATGAGTTTCGGATATATTCAATCCATGCCATCGTCAAAGTCAATGAGATCAATATTTTTTGATGTTTGACGTGAACAACAAGTGAAGCTCGTGACCTGTACTTGCATGAGTTTATGCATTGTGCTGACTGGCTGAGTGGATAACTGCCTGAATGAGGAAGGGTGCAGGTGTACCTATTAAAGTGGTTGGCAAGTGTAAACAGATATAGAGCTAAATGTTTTCTTTATACCGAATTGAAGTAGTGAATACATAATCTAACTGATTTACCTTCCTGTTTTTGTCCATTGAAAGCAATCCATTTCTACTTCTGCTGCCAAGGCGTGAGGCAGCTTCAAAGTGGATCTAAAAATAGGCGCTCAGCATTCATTAGAATGAAAGTAACTCCAGAATTACCCACCCCTCTCACCAACATGCAGTCATTAAAGGTCCTGCAGTGATGTTTCATTCATCTGAAGAACAGTGCTGTTGTTCCTTACATATCACACTAATGCATGAACATCAGTCACTGACTGTGACGTTGATGTCACTGTGATTTCCTGTGGATTGAAATGCATGTCAATTTAGTCCCTTTTCATATTGAAGCACAACCAGATGGGCCTTTGTGCTGAAGCGTCCATGCCCCTGTAATGAACCCTTAAAAAGTCACTTCCTCTTGCCATCGTGCCAACAGATTTAAAAATGACTCCAGCTACAAACTATGTGATACAAAAAATGTGATATCTTCTCTATAGCTTAATGAGACATGTCACTGTAATAATGTAAGAGATTCATACAAACAAATAACATCAAGAACTTTAACACTATCTACAGTGGTAATTTTACAGCTTTGTGCAGTCAGAGCTGTGTGAGAGAGTGGGAGCTGCATGTGTGTGAGGTATATGCCCAGACTACGACAGCACATACACACCCTTCTGCTATGCAGTAATAAAACTGTATCTGTAGCTCACATTCAGCTTCGTTATTTTGACTTTCCTCTCTTCAGTTTAGTGCTTTCTGTTAGATGAAAGCACAAGAACCTTTTAGCTGAACAAAAGCTGCACAAAATGCCAGACTCTGCCACTCACAATATTTGTAAACCTTTCACTGGATACTTTAAACAACTAATGGTTTACTCAGTAAATTATGTTCATCTGCTTAATATATTTTTTCAGTTTTGATAGAGGTGTTGGAGCTGTTCTTGAATTTTTGCTTTTGGCACATTTGGCACATAAGTGTAAAAGTGGTGAAGATGCATTCAAGACACATGAGAAGGCCAGGTGTGAATGACTACCATTTGAATGATCTGATCACACATTAATGTGAGATGTAAACAGGGCCTAAACTGTTTTACATATCAGCAAAAAAATTGTCTGGAACAAACAGAAGTCCACAAAAGTGACTTTCTGAAAAAAATTACTCTGAGAAAACAATTATACCAACTAGCACAATCACACACAACAAGGAACAAAAGCTGCACATACCCATGGCAAAGAAGGGGATACCGAGCAGTGTGGAGTTGAACTTGCCATGTGACATGAAAAAGATGCCAGCAGCGGTGACGTTGGCGCTGCAGACAGTGAGCACGCCGAGCAGCCCCAGGAAGGGCTTCCCACGTAGACAGTCGCGCATAGAGCTGGAGATGGTGGCAGCCAGCAGCACCAGTACCAGGCCCACTAGCACCTCACCCTTCGCCAGCGCCCCCGTAGCATGGAAGTCACGCCACAGACCAAATGATGTTAATGCCTGCACATGCAGGTCAGGGCTGGCTGTTGCTAAATGTTGCGCCAGCTTGCCAAACTCGCTCTCCCATTTCTCAGCAATAGCATCCTGTACTGTGGAAGCCAGCCGACGTAGGTAGTAGGTGATCTGGACAGCCCGTGCCGACTTGACATGCCGCTCACGCCCATGTGATGCCAGCACAACACTGCCCAGCTGGTGCCCGATAAATGCCACTCTGCCATCCTGGAGAGAAAACAAAAAAAGATACAACCATGTACCTATAACTGTATACCAGCTACATAATTCAAATGGCCATTTTTGTCAGTTAGGGAGTAGGTTATAATGTGGAACAGACTTTTCAGTCATAATGCATTCAACTTTGCTCACTAACACAATGCAATTTTATTTCACACAAGCACTGATTCCTTGCAAAAGGGCTAACTACTGTATGGCTTACAAACAAGATGCTATCCAGCAAAATAATTAGCATACTAAAGCAAAATATGTTGCAAAGTACTAAAGAACAGTTGCCAAGGGATGGCAGCACTAAAACTAAAAACTCAACTTAATCACAGCAGGCTGAAAGCTTATGTATGTATCTGTGGTTCTACAAGTGAATGAAGGACCACCAGAACAAAAAGTGGAGTGTCTTTGTCTTCAGGTACAAAGAACAAACTAATCATCACCTTGTGACTGTGACCTCATGTATATTTTTTAGGGTAGTATAACAATTGCCTGCTGCATATTGGTTGTCACCTGGCCATTCGTGTAAATCCAAATGGCGATCTTCCTGTAAAAAAACTGTAAGTCATTATGAAGGTTTGTAATACATCCTGTTACTGTGCCCCTGAGAGACAAAGACAGAAAACACTCATAATGCTGAAAGAATAAAATGTTGAGGATGGCAACTGTTTATCCTAATCCCTATAGAAAAAGATAATCCATTAAAGTTGTGATGTATTTTGTTTCTACCAAGGATAAAAACTTTTGATATTGTTTATACTGAGGATTTAAAAAATTGGCTGAATTGTTTCCAGACCTCAGAGCCCCTTTTTGGTTCTCCCCAAGCACATAAACCATTCATCTTGCGGTCACTTTCATTGAGTGTCCACACTGGACACAGTGCTGACCTAGGCACGTTCTTACATGGAAGTGCGGATAGACTGATAGGTTTATTAATATGCCGTGGCAATTCCTTTGGCAGGAATGCTGAGTTTGAACTCTAGACCCCAACACAGACATCGCCTGCTCACCAATAAAAAAAGCAGTTTACAGACTCATCTAGTTGGCGGGCAAGACAGCTGTTTTAAGACATTTTGATTTTACCTCAGCTTCTTCTATTGGTTCAAACAGCAAGTTTAACAAACTGCAGTTATTAATATGCACTTTAAATGGCTGCCTGGACTGTGATGGTAGTTATGATGGCTGCTATAGATGATTTAGATTATTGTTGTTGTTTCTGTTTATTTGATGTGCTTTTAATGTGTCTATGAGTTCTGTACCACAAATTGCCTCTTGGAGTACGTTAAAAAAAAAAAGTCTGCTTAGCATGATGTCCTTCCCCTTACTGAAGGACCACCATTTTCTGTGGCGGTAAAGATGTTTCCTTATTAAGATGTTTCCTTTTTCTTAAGGTGGACTCAGAAAGACATTATGAATCTGAAGAAAAAAAACATATTTCACCTGGAACGAACAGTTAATTTGTGTAATTTCTTGCCTTCTTAATGCAGTTGATATCATCAGTAGTGTTGTGTGGAGGTAGTGTTGGTGTACAGTAAATAGCCCTGTTCCACAACTGGAGTAATCCAGATTATATTCAGAAACCAGGTGATCTGTATTCAAATGAACAGTTTAATTTTTTGCCTGCTGAAAGTTCATGCCAAGTTGTATGTGCTAATAGATGGAAATAGTTTATGAATTATAACTACTTATGCAACAAGGTCAAATTCTTTTAAGAAAATGATACAAAAAAACTCAAGCATACATTTAATCAGTTTACTAAAGTCATAAAGATGCTGGAAAATAACATCTGGAAAAAGCCAGTATGACAGCTCTGCCTGTGTGTTTGGGAGCAGTTATTCTAAAAAAAATTTCAAATTAATGTTTGACGACAGATGCCAAAATTAACACATGTTTATCCAATTTATGCTCATGGATTTTTTTCTGTGCTCTTGCTTTTCCAAGTCAGACCTAGTGCTCCTTTGCAATATGCTTAATGTGGAACCGCAGTAGGTACATAAGCATAAGTCGCTTGTGCTCCTGACTCATGACAAGAAGCAAACATGGCTAAGGCTACGTTCACACTGCTATGCTGAAGAGACTCAAATCTGATTTTCTGCCTTAATGTGATACAGATCTGATGTTTTCAGGGCTGTGTGGACATGCTGATCTTTTCATATCAGATTCGAGTCACTTTCATATGTGGTGGTAATTCTGATACGTATCCAATTTGAGGCCATGCGACCTGAATGAGATGCTCAGATCGGAATCCATGTGGCTTTTTGCCTGTATGCATGCGCTGAGGGTGTTCTGGAGATTTGTGCTACCTGTCAAGATATGCTACTTAGCAGTTACATGTTCGGTTTAAAGTTAAGATTTTAGGGTTAACTTTAAGCTTTAAGTGTTAGGGTTGAGGTTAGGGTTTGGTTAAGGGCAGCGGCTAAAGTCAAGTTTATTCTCCGCTATCAGCAGCATTTATTCGTGCTATAGTAAAATTTTGCCAAGCTAGCACAAATCAGAAAATAATAGCAGCAGCAGCTCAGCAAAATAATACTGGCGCAGAGCTACAGCTGATGAGCTGTTTACCCTCCAGAGCAAAATGTGATGCATACATTAGCTACTAGCGCGTCCATTTCATTGGTTTTAATAGCACAAAATCGTATCACTGCATCGTATTTAATGCAAAATCGTATCACTGTGCTCATGCGTGCCGTTTCGGAGGACAGGCACATTCTCATTGAAGTTAGATTCAGGTCACCTGTAATTATGAATGTGAACCATCACAATAGGAAAATCCAATCTGAGCAGAAAATCGGAATTGAGCAATGAGATGTGTGTCGGTGTGAACGTAGCCTCAGAGTACAGAGAGTAGGCTCCTGCCTGACACTGAGCACAAATGAGATCATAACTTATTCAAAACAGCGGGGTCCAAAAGTCTAAGACCACACTGAAAATCTGGGATTTTTTTCATTTAAAACTGGAAATAAAAAGTAAGATTTAGAATTCTGAAATAATTAAAACAAAGAAAGTAAATGTTCAATATCTTTACTTTTCCAGATTCTGCATTATTTCTAGGTCCCTATCTTACGTGTAAGCAAATTTGTGATATCACCCATGTTAATTGCTTTGTGCGAAAGGATAGATCTTTCTTATTTCTAATCTCTTCTATTGAAGTGTGTTCAGACAACACGGTTTTGATCTAAAATGGATCATAAGGTTTGCGCAAACTTGTACAGCCCGCTCAAGTCCACACTGTCATTTAAGAAAAAAGGGGACTTATCAAATACTAAGAAACACTGAAATTCATGTAAATATTTCAAAGATTCAACTTTTCACTCAGGTTGCTTGTAAAGAAAATTATTGTATTAAACTAGAAAGTAATGCAAATACTTGCAAATGCAATTACAGTAATGGACCCCACTTTATGTCAGTAGTATGGCAGGTGTTTATCTGCACAAACTCAGACTCCAAGCATCAGCTATTTTGACTCGAAGATTAAGTTTCAGTTTCAGGAAGGCAGCTTTAATATCAGCCTGCTGTGCGTTCCCTGCTGTTGCCGAGCTGCACTCCTGCAATGTGATCTGCTCATGAGAACAGTCCAATGGTGGCCTGGTAACACTCTCAGCCTGGGCTCATTATTCAAGTTTAGAGAATGAGATGCAGCCACTGAGTATCTCTTTGTACATGACAAGGCAGTGCTAAGCTCCTCTGAAGCCTGTAGTGCACTGCACTGTTGATTTGCTGTTAACATTTGTCACATGCCGTTTCCAACCCGTCTCCATTGTAACTTTGTAAAGGCTTTCACTCTGCCCGTTCTAGAGGGCTGAGCAGCTGAACCTTCTGCTCATTTCTTTTCCTGCTGTGACAATGCAACAAAAGTTAGCAACAACCTAGCCATGTCTGCCGCTCACTTCACTCTCTGCTGTATCAAAGGTAGAATAATGAATAGTCAGCCATATTTTCCTAGCCTGCGAGCTCCATGCATCAATATTGGCATTATGCTGCTATAGGGGGAGGCTCTTTAAGTGCTTGTTAGCACTGCTCCAGTTCCAGAAAACGTTATCACTCAACACTGTCCATCCTCCAAATAAATCAGCTGTATCCCTTAGCTTTATTTATCCTTTAATGTAATTCAGTTTACTTAATTAATTATATATATATTTTTCACTTACTTTATTTATCACTTATAATTTATGTAACTAAAATACTTATTGCAGATACATGTTTAGCCAAATCTGTAGCAATGGCAAATATTCATTTTACTGAAGTTTTCATTTTATTGATGATTTGCACACAACAACAGAACCCTTGCAATGCATATCCACATTAATGCATAATATGATGCATCTATTTGTAATAATTTACCTATGTTTATGATGTTTATCTCTATGTTAAGGGTGGAAAAGGCTGAACAGCAACTTGTATGGTGTTAAATCGACTCAGAGAGTTCATTTTAACACTATGCTGTTGTTTATTTTGTTCTTAAGTGTTAATAATACAACTCAGATGCAGAGTTAAAATAACTTTATGCATAGTTAAATATTAACTCTGCTTTACACCAGAGTGTGGTGTCATAACTCTGTAGGTGTTAAATCTCCAACACTTCTCAATGACACCAACTCTCTTATGCAACTGATTCCTTTAGTGTTAAACAATAGTTTTGGTGTCAATTCAACTCTATATTTAACACTTGGTTAACACCAGAAAAACTGTCGTCGAATGTCTGTGCTGTCGTCTAAATGCAACAAGTGCAACCCTACATTCATTAAAGCTTAACCTCGATAGTACAAAAAAAATTAAAAGCAAAGCAACAATAAAAGGATAATGGTATAATGGCGGTGAGGATGGCCACTGACATCATGTTATGGGACTTTGCTCTAGGTGCAAGAGTTATTGTTTCAAAAGTTCATGAATTCAAAATTTTTCCCTTATTTTTGTACCTTGTAGTTTTAATATTTAGTTATTTGGTTATTAATATTTAGCTTTAATATTTATGCAATGATACAAAAATAAATGGCCAATTACACTTATCAGCCACTTTAATAGGAACACCTATACACTCATGCAGGCACTCATGCACTTGTACACTCAATTACCCAATCAGCCAATCATGTGGTAGCATCGCAGTGCAGAAAATCATACAGATACAGGTCAAGACTTTCAGTTTAGGTAGACATAAAACAAAAAAGAGTGACTTTCAGTGACTCTGACTGTGGCATGGCTGTTGGTCCCAAACAGGCTGGTTTGAGTATTTCAGAAACTGCTGACCTCGGATTTTCATCCACAGTCATCTTCTAGTGAGCTACAGTTATGCAGAGGGAAGTGCCTTGATGAAGAGAGGTCTGAGGCGACTGGCCAGACCAGCTCGAGCTGACAGGAAAGCTAATGATCACTCAAATAATCATTATTTGCAACCGTGGTGAGCAGAAATGCATCTCAGAACGCACAACACTTCGATCCCTGAGGCAGATGGGTTATGATAGCAGAAGAGCATGATTTTACACATTGTGCTGCTGGCACATGATCAGCTGGTTGGATAATTTTTCTCTTACAAGCCCCACATTTATAACAGCCTTCCAATTAGTGCTCAGGACTCCAGTTTCAGTGTTTTAGCCTGAAAACATATTTGTTTAGTCAAGCGTTTTGGTAATAACTTTTTTCTTGACAAAGGCGCAGATCTGGGGGACCGGGCTGTTCGGATGCTGTCCGGCCCCTACTCTCACATGTTCACTCAGGTTTGTTGATGGTGGAGTGGCTGGCTGCTTTATGCCCCAGGATTCCCTCATGTCTGTATTACATTTTGGCTCTCCATTTTAGTTATGTTGTCATAACTAGTCCTGCTGGAGTTCCTGCTTTGACTCAGCACACAATAAACATTTTCTTTAACCATTACATGCCAAGAACATAATCTGTCCCGTCCCCCCCCTTACATCTGTTGAGCTACACATGCTACTCTGGAGATTGCAGTAATTCTGGCTCCTTATGCTCTACGGACCTGCCTGATCCATCCTGATCCTGATCACACTTCTGGATGGAGTTCTCATCACCTGCAAATCTCTCACTGCTGCTGAGGATGGCCCAACACGACCAGCCTAAAGATCACCACAAGATTACTGTGGGTAGTACCAATTAGAAACCATAAAGGTGGCTGTAGATGTGCTTCATTGGATAGCATTAGGACTGCAATTCCTACAAACAATTTTGCACTCAAGTCTGTCATTGAACATTTGATCATTTCAACCAAACAGACTTGAAGTTGAAACTATAATGAATTCAGAAATGATTCTGAGGCTCATATTTAGAAGTTGCCCATAACTTCCTGTTTACACAGTCACACTTTTTGACTATATAATATACAGTTATTGAAGATTAATGATTTATAATGGCACTATCCAGTGTCATACAGATGAGGATGGGTTCCCTTTGGAGTCTGGTTCCTCTCAAAGTTTCTTCCTCATGCTGTCTCTGAGTTTTTCCATGCCACTATCACCTTTGGCTTTCTCATTATGGATACATTTATAAATTAAAAAATTATATCTGGAATTTATATATTTCTGTCAAGCTGCTTTGTGACAATGTCCATTGATAAAAGTGCTATACAAATAAAATTGAATTGAATAATTTCATGAAACAGCAGTTGCAAACTCCACAACAGTTTCTACCCCGAAGCATCAGATTACTCAACACCCTGCTGCCTCCCAACGCTGACCAGGAGTAGTCAAACAATACCGCGCCACACCACACTTTACAAAGCTGCATCAGACATTTTATGGATCTGTAAATGTATTGCTGCTACACTACCGATAGTTTACAGTTTACAGGCCATGTTCTGTGTATTTACTGTCTTGCACTTGTGTCACACTGTTGTGTACTGCACGTTATGTAGTCCTCCATACTGATGTGTTTCACCATGGTCCTGGACAAACAAACATTGCTTATTTTCTAATAACAGCATGTTCTGTTGCAATCTAATGCCACAGCAATTTGCCAACAATTACTCTTTTTTAAATTTAGTAACTAACAAGACAGTATACTTTAAACTTCTTACATTTACATGTCATGTTGTGGAACATTTGTAAGACAAGCGAGTACCAGTTATCATACCATCTATAGACAGTTTCTCTTGTATTCTCTCTATTTAATTCTCTCTATTACTCTGTAACAGAGTCTTGGTTTCTTGTAGTGCTTAATATTTACTGTATACTAGGATTGTGCAATAAAGATTTTTTCCCCCTTTCCATTTTAAAATACTGTGATAAATGATGTAATCATCCGGAAGCGATGGCCTAAAAAAAGATAGGAAGAGGAGCTTTTCCACCATTCCAGGTTTAAGGAGAGTAGGGGAGTTCATAATAATATTATCAGCTGTGCAAGACCAGGAACTGTTTGCTGGAAGCAGCAATCATGAAAATCAGCTGGATGGTGGATTTTTAGATGATTCTTCAGTAATGCACAGTAAAAGCAAATAAACAAACAAAACAAGCAGTACATTTGCAATCTGATCCTTTTACAAATCACATCTCTAAGGTCCACATGGCTGAAATTTTCACTGTTGATGAAGCTCAAAGTTTTTGACCGTCTGCAGTGACTGATGAATTCTCCATTTACCTTTGCAGAAAGTGAGGAAGTGTCAGTTTATATTGTGCAGATCAGTCCAGATTATAATAAGTGGCTCATTTCTTTTTTTTTAACATAGTGTACGCCAATGTTTAAATAGCTGCTGAGGAAAAAGAGTAGAGGTTGTCAGGTCTGGTGATATAATCTGCATAAATGTCTCTGGATGTCATAAAAGTGTAATACCACCTAAGGATGATAATATTGCTATATAAAACAAGCTTAGTTTACAGGTTGTCTACTGTATTGTTTAGAGTCTAAAGTCTAAAGACTATTGTCTTTATTTATTGTATTTATTGACCTTTGCACTGTCTATCACTGTGTTATGACATCTCAGGCCTAAAAAAAGGTTTGGTTCATGTTGGTTGTCAGTTGAGGTCATGGGTCGGTAGGGAATATTTCCCCCCCAGTGGCAGTTGTGGATAGGGAATTTATTTTATTTTTTATTTTTCTTTACAGAAGCGATGCTATTTTTTCATAACATAGTTTACCTGTACTACATGTACTCTACCAGCTTGTATGTCCCAGCATGTTACACGCGTGCGCACACTTTAACAAAATGTCATAATAGGCCTACCATACTTCATATTGTTCACTTTCCGTCAGCAAATATGAGCCTTGGTTTGTGCTCTCTGGAATTGAAAAGCTCACTCCCCGGGTCCGCAGCCTGTCCAGGATGTCGTTTCTCAGCTCTTCTTTTTTGATCTGTGCAACTTTCGGCAGGGGCAAATGAGTGAGTTGCTGAGCATGAAACAGCATCTCGAAGGCGGACGGGGGCCGAATAGTTTGAGCCGTGGAGGGCACAGATTCTGGCTCTGGGGCGCACGTAAAAGCTAAAAATTTAAACTGAAATAAAGACATGACGCCACTGACAAGTGAACCAAGCTGCTGATCGGCGGTGGAAACCACATCGCTGGCGAGGTTTGTCCAGCTGTCAGCTCCGTCAACTTTGCCAGCTGCTGATGCGAACGTACAAGGGCAGTTTTTGACCTCTTGAAGCACGTTTTCAAATGTTTTGAAACCCAACCTCACAATTTTGGTTGGCACGCTAATGAGTATTCAGAACACAACAAATACAAAGTTATCAGTGCCTTTGTAAGTGACTACAACGATTGTCTTTGTGAACGACCGACCGTGCAGCATTGCTAAGTGGCTAAGATTTTCGGGACGATTCCTCAAGCTCATAAAATAAATTTGGGTCGCACATAAATTGACAGGGTCGCTCGGAAACCGAAACCAAACAAAAAAACTTTTTATGCCTCATGTCCCATGTTAATTTTAGCACGAAGATTCTAGGGAAATTCCTTCATTCCTCAAATTCAAATTCTAATTTTATTGCTCACAGTCACACACACCCAAGCATACATTGCTGAAGTCACAACTGTATGTGATGAAAGGAATGACAATAAAACCTTCTTAAATTTGAAAAATGCAGATACACTGGACACTCCCTACATAAATGTTAAATAAACATCTCCTTACAGAAAGCGTTACCAAGTGTTAAATGTCCTTTGTTATATAATGTCAGGTGGGTTTTTTTCCTTCTAATCAGATTATTATTAGTCTTAAATTATGCAGATCCTCTACCACATAAGCTGATGTGAATGAGTTGTTACTATAGAAACCATAATAAAGTATTAATATTAGTGTATTAACATAAAACCCTATGATATGGATTATAGCCAGCTGTGCTGAAATGAATGAATCAACTTCTGACCAGTCAGATTCAAGAATTTAAACAGCACTGTGCTAGAAATATTGATATTCAATATGAACAATATTGTCGTGTTAATGATCAGTGTGATCAAAGTGATTCCTGACAAAGTTTCTTTATGCTTACAATGCAGCCAAAAATACCAGAACTAGTAAGGTTTTTAAGAATTTCTGAAAACATAATTTGCTGAAAGTATCATAAACTGTGGTGATAAATTGAACTAGTCAATCAATATTCTGTTATTTTATAACTTCATGCGAAACCTGCTGCCACCTCAAGCAAAAAAGTCCCTCCAAAGGGCACTTTGACGACTTCCAGGGAGGCATTTAATTGTTTGCATGACTTTAAAAAGTGCCACAAAAATGACTCCCTTTATCAACAACTCAAAGAGAGCTACTCATAACATAAGTCATGTGTTTAAAAAACACAGTAGGATAACAGGAAGGTTTAAACTTTCAGAACACCTAGAAATAAATTAGCTCCAACATGTGCAGCTGAAAAGGTGAAGGCGCAAGCGCATTAACATAGAATAGAGGTGCAGAAAAAAATGATCTCTGACTTTATTTCTCAAAATCTACCATTTGGAAGCATTTTCTTTTCTGTTGCAATGCTCCATTTATAGGTTTCACTGTGTTCATGAGCAGCACTAACTTTAGTTTTGTGCTTTGAACTCTTGCCATACTAGATGCATTTGTGTAATCCTGCACAGACACATAAATGGGACAACAATTTGACTTTGACGAAGGTTTTGCTGTTGTAAACGACAGTTAATGTTCAATCAATGTTATGCATGAAAACGATCAAATGCACACTGAGGACACACGAACACCAAACTGTAGCCTAGACTCAGTAAAGAAGTAGCAGGTTGTAACGAAAATCACCAGCAGTACTGCTACAGCAAAACAAAGTCCCTCTCTCTCACCTCTCTCTCTCTCTCACACACACACACACACACACACACACACACACACACACACTCGCGCGTCCACTATGCTTGTGTGCAATGCAGGTCTATGCAGCTGATTCATAAGATGGACTCAGAATCAGGGAGCACACCACCAGCAGAGGTATGTGTTCCTCATTCCGAGGGTTTCCCTGCTAGCTGCGGTAGCGGTAACGTCACTACAGTCTTCGTTTCATAGGCTGTTGCTGTACTGCAGTTTCATTGTTACATAGCGTTCACGTTGCTTTAGCATTAGCGTGTTCCCATAAACACGCGCGCGCGCGCGCGCTCTGCGAGCGGCAGTTTGGTCCATCAGCAGCAGTACTCTTTATTCGCCAGTTGCACCGGGTAGAGCAAGGTCTCAGGGCTAGAATGTGTGTCTTCATAAACCATATAACATATAACAAAAATATCAACAGATTATGCAGCCTAACGTGTCTGAGTGCCACAGCGCGGCTGGATGAGTGAGTAATAAAGTAGAACGGATTTGGCCTATTGCGTAGTACAATCATTAGCATATCGCACGTGCACAGTAAAAGTAAATTATTAGTATACTGACATATTAGTCAATATATAATCATTAAAGTATTAGCACATTACACGCTGTACGCATTGTGAAAAAGCGGCACCCCTCTTACCCTTAGCGTCGTGTTCGGGTAGCTCACTGGCACTTTAGCGAATGTGTTGTTGTTTAGGATGGCCTCGCGGATGTCCTCGAAGATCGCGATTATATCATCGAGGACGCATCGGCGGGGCTCGCGCTGGCCGTCGAGCACGCAGAGGTGCGCGAACGTGTAGTTGAAGCCGCGATGCGCGACGCGCAGTTCCAGCACGTGCCGGTGCACGCGCAGAACCTGCTCCGCCAGCTCGAGCACGTTGGCGCCGCGCTTCGCGAGCAGGATGAGGCGGCCGTAGCGGCCCGGCGTGTGCAGGTCCGAGTAGAGGCGGTGCTTCGAGCGCTCCACCGGGAAGAGGCTGTCGGCGAGGCGCCGCTCGACCTTGGCGAGGCTGTGCGCGGGCGCGAGCAGCCGCTCCAGGTCAGCCTCGGGCGCGAATCCACGCAGCGCCGCGCCGCCCAGCAGCGCCGTGAGGACGGCAGGCACGGTCAGGAAGAACACCGGGTGCCGGCTCACGAACAAGCCGAGCCAGTAGAACGAGGCTTTGAGCGCGCCGTAGATCGCTTGCCGCAGCATCATCCACCTCCTCCTCCACCACCTCCTCCTCTTTCTCCTCCTCCACCACCTCCTCCTCTGTTGCTTTTGCCTAGCAAGTGCATGTGACACGCGCTCCCATGCTGCGGTTTGGAAAAAAAACAGATTATTGATCGGCTACCCTCTGTGTTCGTGCGTGCGTGCGTGCGTGTGTGTGTGTGTGTGTGTGTGTGTGTGTGTGTGTGTGCGTGCGCGTGCGCGTGCATGCGCGTGCGTGTGCTTTTTTTAGTTTCTGCTCAAGACATGCCTCCCTCCTCCTCCCGATACGCGTTAATCTCGCTCTGGTTACAGCAGTGTGTGCGTGGCATTATTCCTCATTCCAGGTCCGGCATCGACGGATTGATGTGCTTCACTGCAACTATGTACTGTGGTCCACAGAGGCAAGGCAGGTTATTTTAGGCAGAGTTTTTCCATCCAATCAACGAAAACACCAGGTTTTTGCTCTTTTCTGCTCTGGATGAGTGAGAAGCAAATGCTGCAGAGCTCTTCATTTCCTGGCTGTGATATGAACTTGAACTGAATAAACATGACCTGGAATCCACCAGAGAAATGTTTGAATTTGCCCTCACTTTCTCTTGAAATATACAATACAAAATTGTGGTCTGGTGTGTCATTAAAGCCCGAGATGTTAATTTTGAAGGAATAGTGAAGCATACCAGTGATTACATATGCAATGAAAAATAATGGAAAGTTTTCTGCTGCATTGGCTTTGGAAGTGTGGTCCTGAAGGTAAACTAGACAGGTACATAAAGGAATGCCACATGCAAACATTGGTCAAATATGTTACTAAGCCAATGGAGTATGTAACTGCTTGACAGAAATAGCATGACTGATTTTTATCAGCATCAACAGGAAAATAACCCTAAAAAGATGGCGGTAGGAACAATGCATATTAATGCATATGCAGATACATGCCTTGGCTATTTTTTAAGGTTATAAAATTATCATGACTAATATATTACACATATTTTTTATGCACATATACATATACTTAAGATGCACTTGTGTATACAGTAATAAGGTAGCTCAAATCATGCACATATGTTTATAATTTAATCATTTTCATGATGTCCATCATGGTTCAGTGAAGAGAGCAAAAGTGAAGTGATGTAATGGATGCATGAATGGAAGCATGAAACACGACACCACTGTGGTTGCTATGGTTACAGAAAATTATGCATTGATGGATTTTATGTGCATTAAATGGTGTTTTTATCCAAGTCTAATAAGCAGTAAATAAGGTAGACTGTACAGAAAGTTACTTAGACCTATTACTTAGATATTTTCACTTAGTGTACCAGTAGTGACACGTAGTGTTTTTACTCTGATTTTAGGTACTCTGTTTATACTGAATTTTAGACAAGATTAGATTATCGTATGTATGAACAAATAAACACACTGAGTACATTATTAGGAACACTTGTACATCTAATCCTTCATATAATTATCAAGTCAGCCAATCATGGGAGTAGCACAAATCATAGGATCACGCAGATACAGGCCAAGAGCTTTAATTAATGCTCACATCAAACATCAGAAGGGCAACCAGACAGTTAAAGATTGGAAAAGGACCATTGCCATGTCTGATTAGAGTGAGCCTGTCTCTGAGTGGAACATGATCTGGTACTCTGCTGGTCTTCTGTTGCTCATCCATCTCAAGTTTTGACATTTTGTGGATTCTGAGATGCTTTTCTGCTCACCACAGTTGTACAAAGTGGTTATTTGTGTTACCCTGGTCTTTCTGTCAGAATGAAACAGTCTGGCCTTTCTCCTCTTACTTCATTCATCATATAAGTGTTTCTGCCCACAGAACTGCTGCTCAGAACTGTGTGTGTGAAAATCCCAGATTAGCAAAACAACCAGCCCAACTGTAAAAGAAAAAGTCTTTATTTGTCTTATATATATTACAGCACAGTGAAATTCCTTTCTCCTCACATCCCAGCTTGTTGGGGTCAGTTGGGGTCAGAGCACAGGGTCAGCCATGATACAGTGCCCCTGAAGCAGAGAGGGTTAAGAGCCTTGATCAAGGGCCGAACTGTGGCAGCTAAAACTCGGACTTAAACCCCTACCCTCTGATTAGTAACTCAGAGATGTAATGATTGAGCCACCGCTGGCTAGCAAACATGCCAAGGTTAAAGTAATTAAAGTCAAAATTTTCCCCATTCTGATGCTTGATGTGAACATTAACTGAAGCTCTTGATCTATAGCTCCATGATTTTATGCATTATGCTGCTGCCACATGAATGGATCATTGGATAACTGCATGAATGACCTGGGATACAAGTGTTACCATTAAAGTAAATTTCATGATGTCATGATTAGTCAATAAACCACTATTCAGAAATAACCAAGGTGCTAGACCAATCAAACACTTCTGGGTTTAGCACTCAAAAGTAGGGATGGAAATTGCTAAGATTTTATTGATGCCGATGCCATTATCAATTCTATCAGATTCTTTCTTGATTATTATTGATCTCTTATTGATTCCTGATCAATTTTCTGTGTGGAAAAATTAGATATTCAGTGTCAATGCAGCTGTTTTATTAAAACAGCAAATAATATTATTGAAAGATAGGAAACGGACGTGCTGCTCAGTTGGGAAGCATTGGCACTCGTGCATTGGGGCAAATACATGGAATTCCTGGAATTTTAGCTTATGTTGTATAAAGCTGTTGCAACATGTTGCTGGTGTTTCCACCCATAGTTGAAATGATCATTTTACAGACTTTGCAAGTTGCACTGTTGTCATTTCTTTGTAAAATGAAGCCATACTCTGGATCGCTTTGAATAAAAAATGTTTAGCCTGTATACTGTCAATTGTTATGTGTTTTTTTTGTTGATCATTTATTTAAAATTATTTTTTTGTAGAAAGTTAAGTTGTTTTGGTTGGTTCTCGAGGAAGCAGTGTTAATTTTGTCAACGAAAAATTTGAGGATAAGTATTTCATGACCTGTCTCAGTTCAACCTGTCTCCTCTCCACGGACATCTGACCCCCGTCACATACTGACTCAGACCGGGGAGCTGTCCAGCCTGCAGCTAGGACAAAACAACTCCCAGCCCTATGTCTGACATGTCAGTCTGCAGAAAAAAGAAGAGAAAAGCTAGGAGAATACATCAGTGGACCCCCACACAAGAACACTTTCACCTGGACAAAAGCCTGTTTGCATGGCTCTGTTCACTGGACCAGATCTGGTGCCCCACTCTCAGTGAGCTGGTGACATTCGAAAAATAAAAAAACCTCCTGGGCCCAGCCAGCCCCAGAAATTGCCTCACCTCCTTTTTGGTCTTGGGTCTCGGGCAGGCCCTAATCGCTGCAATCTTATCAATTTGGGGATGCAGCTGCCCGTGGCCCAAGTGGAAGCCCAGATAGCGTACTTCCACCCGCCCAACTGCACAACTCTTTGGTTTTGCTGTGAATCCCACCTGTCTCAAGGATCTCAGGATAGCCTTAAGATGTTGTAAATACCACTGCCAATCATTACTATAAATGATAATGTCATCTAAATAGGAAGCAGCATATGCATTGTGTGGGCAGAGGATTCCGTCAGTGAGACGTTGAAATATTGGGGCTCCAAACAACCCAAACAGAAGGGTGACAAATTGGTGTATACCAAATGGTTGGAAAAAGCTGTTGTTTTTTTTTCCAGGATATTGGAGTCAAGGGAATCTGCCAATACTCCTTGGTTAAATCCAGTGTTGAATAAAAGCGAGCCATACCTAACCGATTGAGCAGTTCATCAATGCAAGGCATCGGATATGCATAAAATTTAGACAGTGGGTTGACCTTTCTGTAGTCCACACAGAATTGGACCATCAGTCTTGGGGACCAAAACAACCAGGCTTTTCCAATTGCTGAGTCACTCCTTTGTTACTCCCATGTCAAGTAATAGCCTTGAGTTGTGTGACTCCTCGATTATCCCCATGTCAAGCAATACCCTTGAGTTCTTCCTGAACCACTTTTTTGTGTTCAGGTAGCTGGTACTGGCAACTGCATACAACCACATGGAGGAGTTCCTATGTGGTACTCTATGATGTTAGTGTGATCGGGTAGAGGTGGAAACAATTTAGGAAATTCCTCCTGCAACCTGTGCTGTCTGAGACGGCAAGAGGTAGTCTCCACAGGGGACTAAGGTGAATTGGGATGCACTTTTTAGACTTACCTCTGGTCCCAGCTCCTCCCTCTTAGTAACCACCAGAGCCACAGGAACCATGGTTTCAGGAGATTGAGGTGGAATGTTTGAAGTGCATCACCTCTGGCTGTTTGCCTGACCTCATAGTTAACTTGTGCCTTGTGACCTCAAAGGGTTTTTGCCACTTGGCAAGTAATTTAGAATTAATGGGTAGTAAAACAAGCAATCTCCCAGTGCAAATTCCTGTAGCTGAGTGCCCCTATTATATATTCAGGCTTGCAGATCTTGCACCTGTAGCAAATTCTCCTGGGTTAGGTGACTCAAAGTGTGAACTTTTGCTTTCAGGTCAAGAATGTACTGAATATCGGTTTTACTCAAAGAAGGTCCCTTCTCCCATTTTTTCCTAATAACATCTAGGACACCACAAGGCTTGCACCCATATAACAATTCAAATGGGGAAAACCTCGTAGAGGCTTGCGGGACCTCTCATACTGCGATTAATAAGGGCTCGAGCCATTTATCCCAATTATGTGCAACCTTGTGAACAAACATATGACTCGTGTTTTTAAGCATTTAATTAAATTGCTCGACCACCCCATCTGTCTGCAGATGGTAAATACTGGTACAAATGTATTTAATCCCCAGTAATTTGTACAGTTTGTGAAGTGTGCATGACATAAATGTTGTGCCTTGATCAGATTAAGGTTAAAATTTCTTCCATGATACCAACTCAGGAGATGACATAGAAGAGTGCCCCCACAACACTCTTTGCAGAAATGTTTTGCAGAGGCACTGATTCCAGGTATTGCATTAAATAATCCACCAGGACTAACACAAAGTGATTCCCTTGTGCTGTCCAATCTAATGGCCTGAGGAGATCCATACCAATTCTTTCTAAGGGGATCTTGGTTAATGGTAAAGGACACAAATGCACTTTTGGGGTTGCCAACATCACTATGAAGGCCCAGCTAATAAAAACAAGCTATGAGATGGTTTAGTGTTTTATTCTGTCCTGGGATTATAATGAGCCGTATGAAAAAGGATTTCCTTATGGCTTTAAGGATCAGGAATGGGGTCATCTCTTCTTTAGTTTGAGTGTCCTGCATCACTTGCTATAACATATTCTTAATAATAGAATAATACAGATAGGAAAGCACAACATTAGGCCGAAGGTTTTGAACACTGATTGCTCTCACTTGGTCAAAACCATGTCTCAGTGTCTCATAGTGTGACTGCTCTAGTGGGAAATATCCAAGAGGAATCCCTATGAATGGAGGAAGTGTGGAGTCCCTCCCCTCCTCCTTGTCTCCCTGATGTGGAGCTCACGGTGATGGGCATGGGACTGCCTCCACAGCCAATGCTGAGCACATTCCACACCATGCCTAATTACTGCAGGACCCAGCCTCAAATACTTCCCTCATTAACAATTGAAACCCTGGCCAATTTATACCCTGAATTAGTGGATGGGTGAGGAAGTCCACACTACTTTTTGTCCCCTGAATTTAATCATTACTGGCACCAGTGGATACCCGTGAACATCCCCATGCACTCACCTCACCTTCACCAGTCATGCATTTTCCAATGCCCTGCATTAATCGAGCTTTGGTGGACTGTGGTCTGGTTGGCTGAGTCCAGCAAGGCTTGATGCGTACTCCTTTGAATGCTGACTGCCACTCGGTACGTTCCTGCTAGATTGGAAAATGCCCAAGGGTCATCAGTAATGTGGATCTGAATCTCCAATTCCATCAAGGGACGCTGGTCCTGGAATTTCCTGGCTTTCCTGCCTGGCTTTCCTGCCTGATCATGGACAGTTCCACCTGTGGCGAGAGAGGCAATTAGTGGAGACAGGGAAATGGAAGGAGCAGAGGATGTGTGAGAAGGGGGAGGGACATGGGTTCGAGGAGCTGGGTACTGGGAAATTGCAAAACAGTAACAGAGTGTTGTCTAACTCCACATAACTTTCGCATAGCACCACCAATCGTGTCTCAAAACTTCCAGCAATCCCCCCCTCCCATAATAGTGCATCCCAAAGCTACAGAGCACAAGTATCATAAAACTGTCTGTGAACATTATGACTAAAACATCGACTAAATTTAGACTAAAATTAAAACTGATTTCCAGTGACTAAATCATGACTAAAACAAAACAAAACAAAAAGACTAAGACGTGACTTAAATTTATCATTACATATATACATTGAACTTCAATTTTCAGCTAGCAAATAAGACTAAAACTTAATTTAATATGCTGCAAAAAAATAATCATTTTTTTATTTTAAATAGCTGTTAAATTGCATACTACTAGTCTCCAATGTAAGGGTCACTTATTTTACCAAGACAGTGTGCTGGACATGGTACCACTGCAGTGAAGTATAATGGTAGTTATTATTTTATTCCATAAATCAGGTTTTACCTGCACAAAAAATATTTATTTGAAGAGCTTCTTCAAAAATTGAAAACTTATGATGTACATTTGTTGTTGAAAGTTTGTGAACAATTTAAAGTAAAAAAATATATATTTTTAATATTATACTAATTTACAGAGGAACCTTATTCAATATTACATATCATTTGTTTAATTCTCTTTATCTATGGTTCTATCTATTTATTCTATCTATCTTTGGTTCTCTTTATCTACTTTTAGGACTTGTGAGAAAATCTGATGTTGTAGGTCATATTTATACAGAAATATATACATGGCTATATATATATATATATATATATATATATATATATATATATGTAATAATTACTTTCAGCTACTCCCATTAGGGGTCACCACAGTGGAGCCATTTGTGTCCGCATGTCTGATTGGCTGAGTTTTTACACTGGATGCCCTTCTTGATGCAACCCTCCCATTTAACCGGGCTTGGGACCGGCACTAAGAAATACACAAGACTGTGCACTCCCTTGTGGCCGGGTTGGCTTCCCTTGGCCTGGGACTCGAACCCGGAATGCATCGGTGGATCCTAGCCACTAGACCACCAGGGAAACAACAATGTATATAATAATATATATAAAATAAACAATACAGTGCATCCGGAAAGTATTCACAGCGCATCACTTTTTCCACATTTTGTTATGTTACAGCCTTATTCCAAAATG
>JAQQZX010000016.1:481798-505862 GCA_030068355.1 Notoglanidium maculatum | reverse complement strand
ATTGTTAGCCCGTAGCTAGTTCACTTGTGTTGATTAAGCTTGATAGTTAGCTTGTGAAGCTAAATGCTGCCTGATGAAACTTTTAGAAAAATTGTGTGTAATTTTGTGAATGAGTGTATGAGTCTTACTGTGATTCTGTATTTACAGTTATATAATGTATGTATGCGACAGCAAACCTAGATAACATATTATCTAATGTTGGTTCACTAGAGTCAATCGTTATCCTAGCATCAGATCTGGATGGTTTCAGATGTGTTCTATACAAACACTCTAATTTCATCCTCCTGTATGGTACAGAGGCAAATATCTTAAAAGGTACCGAGGAGAACTTGAGTACAGTTGGATTATGTGTTTGACATTCAGCAATATAAATATCAGCTCATTAAAAATAAGTAAAAATGTACACTATAGAAAGAAAGTGATATAGCTGCTTTACAGATGGATTCACATTTCAAAATAAAGTTCATACATCAACACCATACTAGACAAAAAATTAAACCTATTTCAGGGATATTTTAAAACTAACGTGTGGAAATGGATTATGCTGAAGGGTTCTTATATATTTTGTATCACTGGCCTATAGAAGATGTGTGTGGATTTATAAACACATGACTGAGACACCTTATTTCAGTCCCACGTTGAAGCACACACATGGAGAAATACAATTCATGTGTAAATGAACATCTGAAGTCTTTAACTACATCTTCGCATGCCACTTCTGCATTTATTTGGCTAGGGAGAGACACTTCTCTTATTACTACTAATTCTATGTTTTCACTCATCAGTAATTACACGCTAAACAAATGAGATATGAGGGAGTGTACATTTGTGCTTATTTTTAGCAAGTTGATCATTCTTTTAGCACATGTCAGGGGAATATCAAACACTGAGCCAACATTACTCTGAGGAGAATCATCAGAACTCCAGTGATGCAGACACCTGAAACTACTTCAGTATGGTCTAGTATATAGAATGTTAGACCAGGTGATGTTGTTTAGCTAAACTAGGGCCTACAGCATAAAAAGGTGTTTAAAGCAGGATCCATCGATGCTAGACAAAAAGCTGTTGATAACTGAATTTGATATTTAAGAAATGCTCTGAACTCAGTCCTCTAGCCATCACAGTTTGGCTCTTGTCGAAGTGGCTCAGATCCTTACACTTACCATTTTTTTTCTGTTTCCAACACAACTTTGAGAACTGACTGTTCACTCGCTGCCTAATACATCCCACCCCTTTAACAGGTGGCACTGTAACAAGATAATCAGTGTTATTCACCTCTTAGTAGTTTTAGTGTTATGGCTGATCGGAGTAGCTAGCATTGATCCATACTTTTTTTGGGTACGTTTTTGAAAATAAAACTAACCAGAAAAAGCAGAGTCCCCAGTGTTTATCCAGTCCTGAGAATGAGAAAAGCTTTTATCAATATAAATGTAAATAAATTGTGCATAAGTATAGACTAATGTCTCTTATTTTATCCTCTCTGTCTACAGGATGCTGATTTAAAACATTGAAGACTGCCTTGTTTTGCTGGCGATCAAAGGCTGTGCTGATTGCTGAATCCTGGGTTCCGCCTAAGGTTATGTCGGCTAAACCTGTGACCCGAGCGATTGATCTATAAGGATCGTTCTATAAGGATCCATCTACACAGTGTTCCCTACACACATAGAGAACAGATGATGTGTACAGACCTTAAGACCCACCCAAAATGTCAAAGTATAAATTCAACAACAATACTTATGCTTTTGTTGAATTTGTAAGATTAGTGACTGTTTTTATCTGCCATGTTGGAATTTGATTTCTGTTCTAATAATATTTTTGTTGATTGAGTAAATAAATCCATTTTAAATGAAAAGCTAAATGCAAAGGAATCACTATTTCTTAATTATACAAATGAATACAATGTAAAATGAGTAAAATATTTGTAGGAGCTTAGTATAAATTAACACTTTTCAGAAAATGGTGGTGAGTTGACATTTGTGAAGGAAATCCACACCTAAGAGTCCAATAGTGACTATTACAGTTAGTGCGCTATGAACATCACCTCTTTTGAGCCAGTGTAGCCTATACAGGGGTGGAGATTCAGTTCTAATAATTTAGGAATCATACAGACTAAATTTATGTACACTGTTGTTCATGTTAAAAAATTGAGTGTTATAAAGAATGACTTAGTAAAAGCATGTGATGACCCTGTATGTCACTCATTCAGCCTGGTGCCAATTATTGTGTAATTATTTGTCAGCATTTCTAGCATTTTTCTTCCTGCCTATCTTTAAATAGCCTAACCAGCTAGAACCAGTCGGACCATCTAAGCTGGGCAACCTGACCAGGTGAAGCTGGTTACCAGCTAAGACCAGCTAACTTTTCCAAGCAGGGATAATCTTGCATTTGTTTGGCTGTCTCTTTTGGCAGTTATATATTGTAATCCTGTCTCATTTTGGAATAATCTTTTGGAATAAAGCATTTGTCAAATGAAGAATATAAATGTGCATTAGCAGAAAGATTCTAGATCTTTATAAATAACGAATACACACATCATATAGGGATTACAGGTGCATAAAAGTTTAGTGGAGTCACATGACCATAAATCAAACATGCTGTGAAAGGGTGACCAATGGTCACTGACCACACAAACATAAGCGTGGCAGACAAATGCAAAGGCATGGGGCCAGGAATAAAGCCCTGCTTTTTTTTGCCCAGAATGGGACAAATGAAGCTGCGCATGAGCTCATGAATATGCATGTGCCAAGGCCAATTGTGTGGTCAGAAAACAAACAAACAAAAATACAGTCAGGGGAAAATGAAAGTACACCCTACTTCAATTCTATATTTTCATTTATCAGAGCCTAAGTAACAATTGTGTGGTCCCCTTCAACTTTTATAAACAAATAAATAGCCTCAGGTGACAACAAAAAACACAACAGATTTCAAAATGTAGTCATTTTTTCCTTAAAAATAAACCAGCATTCAGAAACTAGGTGGGGGAAAATACACCCTATAATTCTGTAACATGTAGAACCACCTTTAGCAACAGTAACTGTAGAGGTCTATCAGTCTCTCACATCGTTTTGGAGAATTTTGGACCACTCTTCTTTACAGCATTGCTTCAGTTCATTAATGCTTGAGGTCATTTGTTTATGCAGAGCTCTCTTTTGATCCCACTACAGCATTGCAATGGGCTTGAGGTCTGGACTTTGACTTGGACATTCCAACGTCTTAGTTTTTTTCTTCTTTAGCCATTCAGATGTTGATTTGCTGGTGGGCCTGGGATCATTGTCTTGTTGCATGACACAATTTTGGCCCATCTTAAGCTGCTGATATTCTCACAATTTCTCAAGAATATTCTGGAATAAAGTGAAGTTCAACATTGTCTCAATGACTGCAAGTTTCACAGGTCCTGTGGCTGCAAAACAATCCCAAATCTTCACCCCTCCAGCACCATTCTTGACAGTTAGTATGAGGGGTTTTTTTTTTATACTTTTTTTGTTCCTGTTTGTACTTGGTTTTCAACAAACATGGTGCTGTGCATAATGACCAAACATCTCCGCCTTCGTCTCATTAGTACAAAGGTTATTGTTCCAGAACTTTTGCTCCAAGTCGTGCTCCATATTCTTTTTGAAGTGATGGGGCTTTTTCCAAGGAACTTTACCGTGCCATGAAAGCCATACATATTCAGTCTGTTTATGATTGTGATGTCATGAACATAAATATTGAATGTACTTACAGAGTCCTGTAGATCCCATGATGTAGCTCTTGGCTTTTTCCTCATATCTCTGAACATTACACAGTCTGACCTTGGACTGAATTTGCTGCAACGCTCACTCCTGGGAAGGCTGACATCTGTCTTGAAGGCTCTCCATTTATAAACAATTCTTCTCACTGTACAGTGGTGAATTTCAAATTGAGAAATTAATTAATTAATTTTGGTGAAAAAAGCGCACATATTGGAATCTGTTGTGTTTTTTGTTGTCACATGAGGTTATTTGTTTGTTTAAAGAAGTTTGCGAGGACCACACAATTGTTATTACTGATAAGTAAAAACTCAGAATTGAAGGAGAATGTAATTCCTTTTTCCCATGATTGTATGCAGGTCTGGTTGAAAATATTTGATTATTAGATTTGGTTAGGCTGCCAAACCTATAAGAACGATGATTACAAATAAGGCACTTCTTTTCAAAATATCTTGCAGCCAACCTTCTTTCCTTGCAGAAAAAAACCTAACAGCAAAGACATACTTTTCCCTTGAAAAGGCAGTTTGCTTTAAAGATAGCAGCATTGTGGCTCAGATGGAAATAGGCTAAGATAGGAAGCAGCGAACCCATTAACCTGTCACAGAGCTCAGAGACAACACACTAGGCAGAAGCATCTCATGCTGCTGTTCCAATGTTATCAGCTCCTTCTCTCACCTCTTACCTCTCATATTCTATTTTTTGATTAGCAGTAAACTACAGATTAACCAAGTTTTTTTTATTTTGGAGGAATTAACTTGTGAAGATTAAAATTTAAATGTAAAATAACTCAGTTTTCAGCAAGATTAACAATATTTATGGAAATCACATTGGGTTCCTCTCCTTTCAGCCAAGAACAGGAATCTGAGTCCACATTATGTACAGGCTCACCCAAACTGGACAGATGAAGATTGGAAAAATGTCACCTGGTATATTTCCAATCTTAACTGCCCAGTTTTAGTGAGACTTTATCCACTGCCTCAGATTGCCTCTGACTTTTCTTGTCTCTGAATCTGGCGTTCTGTTCAGGATTGTATTTTTTGCTCTCACCAAAAAATATAAGTAATAATCCAGTGACTATAAGGACAATTGGAATGTTGGGGTAAATCATGTTGAGGTTTACATTTATAGTGTGATAGTAATCTGCATGCAGAGTGATTTGGAAAGAGGTTAATAAAATCATGTAGTGTGCACTAGGAAATGGGAGAATACACTTCTGTGTGATCATAAAAAAGGAAATAAAATCTATTTTATCATTAACAGATGAATAAAGGACAAAAATGCTGTGTGTTTCTAGCTTCCCTTATATTTTTATGGAATCTTATGATAAGTCTTATGTTACTGGCTTACAAGTGTGTACTTACTTTTTTGTTAGTATATACTATCAGCATATTACTACATTTAACTTCCTGGTTTCAATAACAAATTTCTCAAAGAAATGTTCTAAGCCTGAACAACTTAATGGAAAAATCAGTTCACAGGCAATCCTTTATTGGGAGAATAGGAGTCCTTCAGAGAAAACATGTGTGTACTTAGTTGTTGTGCTTAATTATTACTACTGTTAAAAGAAAAAGTAAGACAGTAATTGAAGACTAGGAGCGCTTTTGACACCCAGTACATGAGGACATTTTGCCAGAAGCAAAATAAGAACAGCAGCTGGATTAGTCACCAAAGCAAACAAACTGAGCAGATAATTGAAATGCACATTCTTGAATACATACAGTAATACAGTTTTACTTAAATGAAATATTCAACCATGTAGATAAGGGAAACCTTTTTTTTTAAACACTGTCTCCAGATTATCTTATAAGGTCTCATTCCCATAAAGGAGCTACAGAACTGTGTAAGGACGGTTGTACATGTACCAATTCCTAAGTTAGAAGTGTGTAATTAGCAGAAAAGACTGTTAATTGTTGAGCACTGTTGCAAAATCAGCTAGTGGGAATACAGAAATATAAAGAGATCAAGGAAGTAATGAGATTCAGTTCAGACAGAGAGAGAGAGAGAGAGAGAGAGAGAGAGAGAGAGAGGCAGGTGAGTAGTCACTTATTAGCTGCTTAAAGTGATGCATGAAGTGCCACTCATTCACACCCCTGTAATTCTGGGTAGTGAGAGGAAAGTGCATTTGAAAAGCCCTTGATGCTTCTGGAGCTCAATTTTGTCAGCAGCATCAAGTTAATTAGACGTAAAGGTAGAGCAACAGCTTTGGGTGAGCCAACTAATGGTTGATGTTTAATTACAGGTATTCAGTGCTCAGTTGCTGATTTGGCTTGAGGTTTTATAGATGAAGATAGATTATTCTTTAGATTCATCCCA
The DNA here is from genome assembly GCA_030068355.1 of Notoglanidium maculatum. Lineage (NCBI taxonomy): Eukaryota > Metazoa > Chordata > Actinopteri > Siluriformes > Auchenoglanididae > Notoglanidium > Notoglanidium maculatum. The sequence continues at coordinate 499,821 of JAQQZX010000016.1, read as the reverse complement.
TCAGTGCCCTCCACAACCATCTGTCTGTAGTCTGAATTACTTTATAGTTTTCTTGTATTCGGTTATAAAATGTATATATGCCAAAGTAAACTATGTTGTGATGACATGAAAATATTGTTCCCTGCTGACATTGAACAAGAGACAACAGAGAAGTGTGTTGATGTTGCCTGTCCCTATGATTTTTGCTTCATACTTGACATTGCTGCAAAACAGGGCTGATTTTGCCTGATTGAACACAGTGCCAAGGCATGTAGAGGAAAAAGCATAGGGCATGAATGATTATTGAAATCAAAACGTAACAGCTGTATTCTCATTTAGTCTAATACAGGTTTCAGTTAAACAAGGTACATTAAATCTCTTATTGGTTATAGTTCATTTACAGTAAGAGCTATAGATGTAAGAAATCAAATATTAAGCAAACCTAGCTTCAGATCAGTGGTGCTGGCTCTGTGGAGTTTCTACATTTTTGTTTAGAGGAACAGACACTGTTTCAATATGATGGAATCTGAGTGATGACAGCTAGCAGATGATTGGTTTAGCTTGATTGTCTGCTCCCTGACCTCAGCTCTGGATTGTCACCAGTTAACTAGGCCTATTCTGAAACTACCAGTTATGCTGTAAGAAATCATAGCAGCTACTTCCTGAGTGGGATGGATACTGTCCCTCCATAAAAGCCCAGACTTGTCTTCAATGTACTCCAATTATCAGTAAAAGCCAAAGCTTTTGGAGAACCACCTGGACATCCAGCAGTTTAGTGACTATAACCTGCTATACGCTACATCATCACATCACATTGGGATGGGACCAGAGCATATTATAGTATTAGACATCACCTACACTAATTTACACACCTCTACAATGTTACACTTCGTAACCTCAGTATGCTGTCCTCGCTCAAAGTTGTTGCAGGCAACGTATTTCAAGCTATACAGCTAGCTAACAGTACATATTTCCTAAATTTTCCAAGAAACAGGCAAGTTGTATTTGGCAGGGTTTATTAGAAAACATGAAGTTGTAAAAAAACAAAGCCAGTTTGTGGTAGAATCCGGCAAGGATTACAAAGAATAAACACAGATACAAATTCCGGATTGCACACAAAAAACAAGGAAATTCTAAAAAAAACCACTTCCTGTTAAATACTTAAACATACGCTCTCTATCGGCTGTATGTATAAAATTATTTAACATGAACACTAGGTGACAGCAATATAACAAATAAAAGAGTAATAACTGATGCCAGAACACTCAGACTGACAAAGGAGCATATCATTACCATTTACATAAACAAAATAAAACCCTTTGCTTGCCTAAGACCCTAAGGTTACCTGCTATGTCTAGCACCCAGGCTCCTGAAATACACTTAATTAATGCTGCTTCTGCCTCTAATGGCCTAAGTAAATTCACATGCCATAGAATAGAGAACTCTGTAAACCAGATCTCCTTCAACAGGCTTCTCAGTGGGTCCTTCATTGAGGAGAGCAAATCTGTACTACACTGGACATGAGCCTTGTAGTAAAAGACAGAATGACTACCAACACCACAAAGAGGTAGAATAACTAAACATCTTGTACTCAACACACTAAACAAGCTGCTGAATGTTAAATGTAACTTTCTGGTGATGATTTCAGGCTGATCCTCTGTTGGCTGACTTTAGACAAAATCAAAAGTCATTCTTCATAACAATAAGAGGTGGCAAAATGGCAAAATGAAAAGTATAACAAATTAAATTAAATTATTGATGATAAAAGAAAAAATGCATAGTTTGAACACTGACACATGCAAGAAAATCCTGGGAAACGATTTAAAAGTAGAAATTGTCTCAGATGCAAAAAAATTGGTAAATCTGTCTTTAATGTTCACTATGTAGGATTTAGGGGGATATCTTAGCAGAAATGAAATATAATATTCATAAGTATGTTGTTATTAGTGTATAATTACCAGTAATTACAAATCATTGTGTTTTCATAAGTTAAGTATGAGCCCTTTAGATCTACATGGGGAGCGGGTCCACCTCTACAGAGCCGCCATAAAGCACCAGAAATCCTTTTGTCATCCGACAAAGATGAAGAAAGGAATACGAGGAAGAAGAAAGAAGAGGAATCAGTGTTTGCTGGTGCTGGAGAACAAGTTTGAGAACCCAAATTTTGAAAAATGTAGGATAATACTTATTATTTAACACAGCAGAAGCAAGCGAGTGTGAATGTAAGTACTGGGTAGTACTGGCACCTGACGGCCACCTTGTGTTCTAATACACACTTGTTGTGTTTCTAAAACCTTTCAAAAGATGCAACAAATAGCCTTCAGTCTAAAAATCCCATAAAAAGAAGAAGAAGAAAAGAAGAGATTGTGAGCTTATCTTGCAAACTGTTTGTAAATCAAGCGATCCCATGTAGGCCACAACCGCTAGTTTGGGAACTCCTGACTTAGACATTTAAGTACTCATTACAAATCACAAAGGTCTCTTCTTCTTTTATCCAGCCAATGACTGTATGCTAAACATCATGGGTTCAAATGGGTTAAGCTCGTATGCAAAGTCATTGTATACAGATTTGATTAAACGAACAATTTCTGTAATGGAAATTCTAAACAAACACGTGCTGTTCTACAGGAACTGGCAGACCCAGTCCGAGACTTTCAGGTTCACCTGACCAAAAACACAAAAACTAACAAAACACAGGTCATAAACATTTTATCTTAAAGATAAAGATGGCTTTTGTCATAGTGCACCAACCATGAGGAGATTTATAAAAAAAGCAAAAGAAAAGAAAAGAAAAGAAAACAAAGCAAAAGAAAATTCTACAAAAATAAGATTGTCAAAGACCACATGAGGCAAGAAGTTGTTATATGGTGGGTGTTTGACCTTGACTATGGTTGTCAATATCATTGGCCTATTCTGTAACTAAATAGTCTATAGCTTTAACTGTTAGTACAAGGTCTATCCTAACTAGCAGGTTAATTGCTATACAATTAGGTTTCCATTCTATAGCCTACTGAATGAATTTTTTGAATTTGTGATAGCCTTTCAAGTGTAGGAATGCTGGTCAAAAAAGAACACACTAATCATAATATTCATGAGTGTGAGTGTATAGTTCATTTCTTGGACAATTTTGTGTAGTGGAAGAGAAAGAATGCTTGAGACAAAAACAGAGTTGACAAAGGTCAATTTTGGATAGCTTGCAGATATGTAGCCATTGTTTGTTTGACAATAGAATTTTTTCCTTAAGGGTTATTGCAGAATCAATATGCAAAACTGAAATGAATTTTTCCAGTACTTGCATTTTTAGTTTTAGTTTAGTATACTCTATTCCTGAATATATAACTGTATGTCTGAATATATAAAAGTATAAACTAGCTTTTATATATTCAGAGTTACATTTATATATTCAGGAATAGATACTGACCCCTCATAATATATTATTATAAATAACATATTTTCCCCCTACTACACACACACACACACACACACACACACACACACACACACACACACACACATACACACACAGGAGTGATGGGAAAAAGAAAGCACACCCTCCATTACTTCTTTGTTATCAGAGCCCAAAAAACAGTTATGCGCTCCTCACCCACTTCTATAAACAAATAACATCAGGAAACAATGAAAAACAACAACAGATTTTAATTTGCGCTACTTTTTTCCCCCAAACAATAAACCAAAATTCAGATACCATGTGGGAAAATAAGTACACCCTTCCACAAGCATTAAGAGAGTAATTAACAGCCAGTTGTTACTCATGAAATGCACCAGAGAAGTTAATCACCAAGAATTGTGGCTATAAAAGCAGAACTTTTGGTGATTTTGGATGACTTAGAGCTGTGTGTGTACATTATGCCAAGAAGAAAGCCTCATTAAAATAAGTGCAACTTATAGGGATACAGCTGAATGAGAGAGTGATATGACAAGCATGTCAGGTAGCTCGCTCCATATGTAGCAAAGGATTTATTTTAAAGGATCCAGGCACAGAAGGTAGCTGCTGGATTATTATTTTGCAGCTGGAAGGACAGACGGTGAGAGAAAGAACACCAGCTTTGCAGAGATGAAGACAACAACATGGTGCTGATGTTTCGAAAAAGCTTGCCACATGCCATTGGAAGGCTGGCACTGAAGAAGCAATCCATATTTACAGCAGAAATCAATGGTTATTGCACAAAGTTGATTTTTCCCACCTTTCTTTTCCCCATGTTTCTCCTCATTTCATTTCTTCACCTTTCATTCCACTCCATCTGAATGTGGTACTACAAAGGATGCAAATCCTTTCAGTCAATGAGCTCCTGTAGACTGTAGATTTTGGATGTATCAGAAGAGTGTCAACGTTATCTGCATAACTATGTTACATCACTTGTTGTGTGTTCATGGCCTGCGTGTGCAACTTTAAACCTAATGAATACGTTTTTCAAAGCATCAACTGTTTTATTACACCAGAATAGTCCTTCAAGAAATATTCAAGACAAACTAAAGATTCAGTTTTTAATAAAATGTAAAGTGAAATGAAAAATGCATAGGGTAAAGTCAGGTAAAGTGGGACACTTTTTAGTAAATTGCTTTTTAGGCAAGCTAAATCAGTTATAATGCATTTATACCAATTATATTATAAAACAATTTTATATGTTTTATTCTAAGCAATTATATTCTATAACAAAATATTCTATAACAATTAAATATTCTATAACAATTATATATGTTTTATTCTAAGAGGTTGTTCTGATCACATCCATGGTGAAATTAAGTCAATTTACTTATTCATTAATAAATTGTAAATCTTTAAACAGCAGCTGATGTTCAGCAAAATGGAAATGTTCAGGTTGAGTGGGACACTTTGTCAGGTAAAGTGGGACACTTTATTATGATTAAAATGAACTATTAGACACATGATAAGTACTTTTAAAAACGTTTAACAACATTTATTAATGAATTCCTGTGTATAGGAAATTAAACCGATATGATATAATTCAAAATGCTCAAAAGTACATAAGAAATCATGTAAAATGTTTTCAAATAGCCTAATTAATACTAGGCTATGAAACCAAGTAGAGGTTTTTAAAATGCATTTATTTAACTAATGCAAACATTGTAACACTGTAAACCTGAATTGAACATTCACTGAATGGAACTTTCACAATCTCATGATTTTACCACTCTTATAATCACCTCAGAGAACACATCTATGACAGATGAAGTAGTCATCATCCACAAGTCCACTGAGCTCTCTGCAGGACTTGTGATGCCACTGTTTGCAATGGTGTATCTTGCTTCAGAGCAGCAATCTGCCTGCAGACTAGAGGGCATGGGTGGTGTGGGGAGGATAGCTCATTGCATAAATATTATTTAGCTTCACGAGCTCCAAGAATTGAAATTTAAAAACATGGCTGTAGTGGCCATCCAAAAGCAGGACATGGGGTCTTGGATCCTCCTTAGGCAGCTGCTGGACAAACCGCTGGCCGCACTCCAGAAAGAGGTGGGAGTTTATCCAGCTATTATGTGACTCATGGATGATATCATCTGTGTTCTATGCCATGGCCAAAAATCTTAACTTAGGTTCCTGTCATTCAGTCACCTGCCTCTAATATTCCTCCTGCCATAGCCCCTGCCATTTTCCATTCTCTTGTTTTTAAGAAATAAACAACCTGGAATTTCAAATTCAGATACATAATTAACAAGATTAACATAATTAACAATACCATTTTATTTATTTATTTATTTTCTTACTTAGTTTCTTTCTTAATTACTTACTTATTTTTCATTAAATGGCTGTACTGTGTTTACTAAAATTAGCAATAGCCCTGTCCCACTCATCCTGAAATGCCCAGTCCCACTTTATCTAACACTGTAAGGTTGAGTGGGACAGTGCTTTAAATGTGATTTTTATAAATATTTGATACAGTTTCATGCTCATTGTTATTAATTTATAATAGGCTGACAGTATAAATGCATTTAAAAGGAAAAATTTTGCTGTTACTCCATAAGTGACAGAATTATCAACCTTATTATTCTAAAATAGATTTACACTTGCCGGGTGGTTTACCATGAGGTCCCAGAGGTCAAGCAATTTGAAAAATAACAGCAGGACCACCCGTGTGAAGGGACATCAGTCACTACCTTTGTTTTATATCCAGTAGAGATTCAACAACACCACAATAACAACTGCTGTGATTGGCTTACAAACTTAACCCTGTACAACACCCATAAGCTTAAGTGTCCCACTCAACCTGCTGTCCAACTTTACCTGACTTTACCCTATACTATGAACCTTGGGCCTCAACTTTCAAGCTGGATGTGAATGCATTTGTTCATAAATCATTTGTGTGTTTACACAAGAAATGTGATATTCAGGAAAATCCTGAAAAGTCTGGAAAACGGTTGAATCCTGCTTGTGCTTTTGTGTGTATGTATAAATTTACATATAAGAAGACTAGCTTCAAATAATTTTATTTGCAAAGTAGTTACTGCATTTTAATATATGGATTAAGCCGTCAAGTTAATATCCCAAATTTATTACAATTACAATTTTTAATCCCATAATTTCATGATAATGAGCTTTAAAGAAACATTAAATATATAAAAAAATAGACAAGAAGTTTACTCAAATCCATTTTCAGACAAATATTACCTGTTATTCAGATAAAACGTAATTCCACTGTATAAAAGGAGGGTGGAGTTTGTTCTAATGGCAAGCATAAGCCGAGTGTAGCGTTCAGGTGGGACGAGGTGGTTGAAACCACAAGTGCAGCGGCATGCACGGATGGAGAGAGCCAATGGTCTTACCGGGGAATGGTTGGGGTTGGAAGCGGCGTGTGCAGTCCGGGTAGATGCAGCGCTGGTAGAAGTAAGGCAGAGAAGGAGCAGTCTATGCTGTGCTGGCGCCGGGTATCCGACGTGTGCTGCGGCACGAGCGAAGTCCTTTAACGGATACGTACACTTGATCTCCGGGGTGGTAAACCAAAGCTGGACGGCAGCGGCAATCAGCCCGGCGCTTAGTGGCATCCCTGGAAGCTTTGAGGTTCCGACGGACCTGTGCCCAAACTCGATGGAGTTGATTAACGGCGTTGTTGACAGAGGGAATGGGGACAGGAACCAGGAAGGAGCGATCCCGGTGACAGCCTCGAAAGGCGACATCCCAGTGGAAGAAGTGTAAAGTTGATTGTGGGCTAGTTCTGCCATGAGGAGATGCTTAGACCATGTGGAGGGGTGAGAAGAGCAGTAACATCTGAGATATTTGATGAGTTCTTGGTTGACCCATTCAGTTTGGCCATTGGATTGGGGGTGGTATCCGGATGTGAGACTGACGTCCACCCCCAGCTGTCTCCAGAATAGACGTCAGAACCGGGTGATGAACTGGGGACCTCGGTCGGTTAGTAAATCCATAGGAGGAACATAATATCTTACCACCTCCCTGATAATCGCGTTGGCTGTCTGCTGAGCCGTGGGGTACGCCGAAAGGGCGACAAAACGGACAGACTTGGTGAACCGATCGACTACCACTAAGATAACGGTGTTTCCCTGGGAGCGGGGAAGACCCGATATGAAATCTAGGGATATGTGAGACCAAGGGCGCTGAGGGATGGGAAGGGGCTGGAGAAGGCCTTGAGGGCGTCGATTCTCGGACTTGTTGTGGGCGCAGATGGAGCAGGCTTGGACGTAGACCCGTACGTCTTCCTTGATGGAAGGCCACCAAAAGTGTCGTTGCACTAGTTCCAAAGTGCGTAGATGTCCCGGGTGACCGGCCAGACTGTCCTCGTGGCCCCATCGAAGGACATGGGGACGGAGAGTAGTGGGCACAAAGGTAGTGTTGGGGGGGGGTGTCACCTGGAGGAGGTTCGGACTCATGCGCTTGGCGAATCGCCTCCAGGAGGGTCCATTGAACCTGACCCACTAAGCACCTCTTATCCAGGATGGTAGAAGGGAAATTAGGGGTGTCATCCGGCGATTGGAGACGCGAAAGCGCATCAGGTTTGCCGTTCTTGGATCCCGGCCGGTAAGAGATGGTGAATCGGAACCTTGTGAAGAACAGGGCCCATCTGGCTTGTCGGGGATTGAGGCATCGAGCTTCGCGGAGATACTCCAGGTTTTTATGATCCGTCCAGATGAGGAATGGATGGTCGGCCCCCTCCAACCAGTGACGCCATTCCTCCAAGGCTAACTTGACGTCTAGTAGTTCCCGGTCCCCTACATCGTACCTCTGTTCTGTGAGACTAAGCTTACGGGAGAAGTAAGCGCAGGGGTGGAGTCTGTTATCCGTGGCCGATGTCTGAGACAAAATGGCTCCCACTCCATTGCATGAGGCATCCACCTCTACGACAAAAGGCCTTATGAGATCCAGGTGAGTGAGGATAGGAGCAGAGACAAATCGAGCTTTGAGAGTGTCGAATGCGGCCTGGGCATCCTTCGTCCAGAGTAGTGATCCAGGCTTACCTCGAAGCAAGGACGTGAGGGCATGGGCCACCGAGCTGTAGTTCCTTACGAAGCGTCGATAGAAATTGGTGAAGCCCAGGAAGCGTTGGAGCTGTTTGATGGTCCTAGGAACAGGCCACTGAGTGATGGTGGTAGTCTTAGCCGGGTCCATGGATATCCCTTGAGGCAAGATGATGAATCTGAGGAAGGATGTGGCGGTTGAAATATGCTCTTCTCCAACTTAACAAAGAGCTGGTGCTGAAGGAGGCGCTGGAGGACCTGTCGAACATGTAGGCGATGCGCCTCAAGGTTGGGGGAGAAACTAAGGATGTCGTCCAGTTAAACGAACACAAAACGTCCCAAGAAGTCCTGCAAGACGTCATTCACTAAGGCTTGAAAGGCCGCGGGGCTGTTACAGAGGCCAAACGGCATCACCAAGTACTCGTAGTGGCCATTTGGTGTGATGAATCCTGTCTTCCACTCATCGCCCTCATGGATACGGACCAAGTGGTAAGCATTGCGAAGGTTGAGTTTAGTAACAGTAAGAGATCGATGGCTAGATCAAATACCCTGTGAAGTGGTAATGAGGAGGCGCGACTCTTACTGAATACTAGGGCGAGCTCGTGGTATTCAGAAGGTACCGAGGTCATCTCAGGGGAACCCTCTCCAATGCTGGTAATTGCCGTAAGAGCTGGGGTGAGGTTAGTAATAGGGGCTGCTAAATCCTGGAGGCTTTCTCGGAGGTGACCCATGCAGGGTTGGCCCCAGTGGACTAACTTCCCCTTAGCCCAGTCGAACTGTGGTTGATGGCTGGCCAACCAGGGGTATCCCAATACAATGGGTTCATTGGGTATGTCCATGAGAAAAAATGAACAAAGTTCGTGATGATGGCCCAGAGACAGAAGATGCAAGGGTTCCATGAGTTCGTCCAGGCAACCCCTCCCAAGTGGTCGTCCATCTAGCGCAGTAACCGACCGAGGTGAGGGACAGGAGTGATAAGGTATCTGGAGGCGTTGGACCTTGAGATTGACAGCGGAACCGGAATCCTCGGGTCCCTTAGTCTGATGGGGCACGAGGTGATGAGGTGACCAGGCTGTCCACAGTATAAGCATAACCCTTCCTGGAAACGTCGCGCTCGTTCTTCTCTAGAGAGGCGAGAGCGGCCGACCTGCATGGGTTCAGGGCGATTCTCAGAGTGGGTCGATGCTTCTGGGAGAGATTGTTCGGCGCGGGGCGGAGTCCTGAAATGTTCCCGAGATCTATTACTCTCCCGCCTCCTCTCGTGTCGCCTTTCATCGACGTCTTGTGCCAGTCGGATGAGTTTATCTAGATCTGTGCCCCAGTCTCTGTACATTAAGTCATCCTTGATGTCCTCCTGGAGACCGTGGTAGAAGGCCGGGATGAGTGACATGTCAGTCCAGCGGCTCTGGATAGCCAGTTTACGGAACTCGATAGCGTAGTCGCGAACGGATCGCTTCTCCTGTGAAATCTGGAAGAGATGGTGGGCGGCCGTCTTCTGAGGCGAGCACTGACCAAAAACCTTGCGTATAGCAGCGAAGAACTCCGCACTGGTGTCTAGGTCAGGGTCCTCTTGGTCCATCATGGCGGTGGCCCACTCCAGTGCATGACCGCCGAGTCGGGTGATCACATAAGCAACCTTTGCTTCTTCGTTCAGGAACTGAGGTGCTTGGAAGCGCAGAATTAAAGTGCACTGAGTGATAAATCCCTGCACGGCATCAGGATCACCAGTGAAAATGGAAGGAGGGGCGAGTGCGGTCACGCATGGCTGAGGTGTGGTCGCTAAGGTCCGGCTGGGTAGGCGCGCGGGTGCTGTGGCTGCCGATGACATGGGATTCTGAAGCTTCTGAACCGCTCCGGCTAACTGGGTGCTGTGATCTCCCAATCCCTGTATCATGGCTTGTTGCTGCTGTACTGTGCTCATTAGCTGGCCCATCAGGGTCCGGAGCTCTTGCTTGGCTGCTGTGGTCTCCGATGGCTCGTTCATGCTGTAGCGTTCAGGTGGGACGAGGTGGTTGAAACCACAGGTGCAGCGGCATGCACGAATGGAGAGAGCCAATGGTCTTACCAGGGAATGGTTGGGGTTTGAAGCGGCGTGTGCAGTCTGGGTAGATGTAGCGCGGGTAGCAGTAAGGCAGAGAAGGAGCAGTCTATGCTGTGCTGGCGCCGAGTATCCAACGCATGCCGTGGCACAAGCGAAGTCAGAGCGTGGATCGGAGTGTGATGCAGTAAGTCCAGCGGGAGATAAAACACGGAACTAAAACGTGCAAACACTATAGCGAAAATGAAACTGGGCGTTTGGAAAGAAACGCCAAAACAGACCGTAATCGGGAAACGCGAACCAGGATAATTCCGAGAGGAAATACACTCGTGGAAAAGCGTAGATTTAGTAGCATGAATCGTGCTGGAATTCATGAACGAGCCAAGAATAGTCCGGGACTTCCGTGTTTATATCCCACGGCCCGGAAGTGGGACATTGACCCCGGATGTCGATGTCGGCGCATTCGACGCCGTTGCTGTAGCGACGTGTGGAGCATCCGCTCGAGTAGTTCTTGTAAGGAGAGCGGAAAGCGCGACACCGAGGTGTTGCAAATGGCACAGTTATTACCAGAAGTGTTAGCAGATATTTAGTTAGTTAGTGGATATTTACAGAGTGGTATGATCTTTTTTTGAAGATGAAAGCTGGCTTGTAAATCAGTTCTATTTGCCATGGCATCATCTGCTGTGTAACTCTTTAGAACCAGCACCAATTCAGGGAGAAAAAGATCCTGTGCCGTTCCCATCCATATGACTTTTGACTATGTTTGGATTTCTTGCTACTGACACACTTCAGAGAGGGATAAGTGTCTGATCTGGTTTGTTTCAAACTACAATGAGCCGTATTCTCCCTTCCTGATGCGTGCCATCATCCAGCCTGGTCCCGAATACATCAGAGCACGTTCCACCTCCAGCCTTAACCTGACGTCAGCACCTCATTATTCCTCTGTAATACAAAGGTTTCTGCCATAAATAGGAGAAAGCTCTTTTTGCACGTTCTTAGTCATTTACAGGTGCTTGCAATTTATCATGTGCACATAAATATGAAGAAAATCTGTGTTTCCATACCTTAAATTTAGCACAAAATTTTTGTTCACCTTGGCAAACACACACAAACATTTTTGCAAACATTTACACACAACTTTACTAAAAGATTCAAAACTGAGGCCAAGCTTTGGTTAAGTTAGCTAGCTAATGTCATACCTGCACCTGCACCTACACCAGACACTTCACACTACACTTCCCATGAGCACTTGCACACCGAAAACATGGCCGACATCGACATGCACTCAGAGACAGACGTGGACTACAATTCCCAAGAACACATGCACACAGACAACATGGAGGACGTTTTTGGAGTCACCTGACTTCTGATTGGATGCAGGTGTTTCCAATTACTCGCACCACTCAAGGACTCTTTTTATACCTCTTTTTTTTGTTGTGGGCTTCGTGAGGTATTAGTTCTGCTTCTTGTGTGTCTGCCTATTGGCAAGCCTTATAGTTCATGATTGTTATCCTGGTTTTTGGATTTTGCTTTGTGTTTTTGGATTACTGACCCTGCATTTGCCTTTTGTATACTGTTTGCTGATCTCCTGTCTATATTTTACCCTGACTTCTGCCTGCTGATTCTGATACCTCTGCCTGATCTTTTAATAAACTGTTTGAACTGCATATGCATCCCGCCTGGCCTGGGTCTCATGACAGCTAACATTCAGAAGCAATGAACACAGTAGTACATCTGGCACTATTGTGTACATCATGTGCATGTTTTAACATCATTTTCAAGTAAATAAAAGGATAGGTTTTTTTATTTAACAAAAATCTTGTTTATAAACCCAGTAAACAGTATGTAATCTATTTGTAAATGACATAAAATACCTTGAAGCATTAGCTCATAGTATGTCATATGATGTCACAAAACATTATTATAAAACTAAATAAAAAATACAGATAAATAACTACAACGAATTAAATGAAAATTAATAAATAAAGGAATGAAATACAGAACATAATACATAAATACATTGAAAAATTAATAACTTAATGCAGAATACAAATGCAGAAAATAAATGGCTAAATAATTAAAGAAACAGAAATGCAGAACTGAATTAAATACCTAAAGCAGCTCTTTTTACCGGAGGCTAAAAAAATTGAATTTGCACCTGTTTTGGGGGCATGCCTGTGTTCAACACACAACCAAGTAGTGGTTAATGGCTCATACGATATGAGTTTTTCATATTTTTCCAATTTTAAAGGGTTTTTCTTTTTCTTTTTCTTTTTCTTTTTTTTACCTAGCCTACTAAGGTTTAAATGCTATAATTTTATGTATGTATGTATTTGTCTATTTGGACATACTAGTCTAGTACATACTAGCCAGCATGCAGTATGTAGTACACCTGTATATAGGTTATGAATATATATATATATATGTGTGTGTGTGTATGTGTGTGTGTGTGTGTGTGTTTGTGTGTATTTATATGTATATATGTGTATAGTTACATATATGGCTATATATGTGAGTGGGACATCAATCAGAAATTATACTGGGTTACCATAAAGACCACAATAATGGTAATGTCCACTCTCCTTCCTCCAGCTGGTGCTTCCGGAATATTCAATCCATGGTCTCTTCTGTATCATGTTCATGTGTGCCCAAGAGTGGCTAACTGTGGGCCTGAACATCCCGCTGCTCTTCTACAACACATGGAGGTAAATATCTGGGCCTTCTTCCTTCTTTTGGTTGTATAAATGCTGTCAGCATTTTGTTTTGTCAAAAACAATATTGTTAGGCAAACCGTTATTGATACCTAGTGCAACTGAAAGTGTCTGCTGTATCTGAATTTCTAATTGTTATGGGAAGTAAAAATTAAGCAAAATTTATTATATCTCATTAGAAAAGAATCATTGTTGTTAAATTATACCATCCAGTCTATCAGGAATCATTTTGACTGTGTACCAAAAATCTGAAGTATTACAGAGTTCTCCATATGCTATGTGTAGATACTGATCGTGCCTCTGGTGCTTTCAAATGTCAAATATAAACATAAACTTGGCCTCTTATTAAAATCAGGCAACTTGTGGAATAGTCTGTTTAGAGACCCTATCTACTATCAACAGTTTTAAAGTAAACTGCTGCATTCCTAAGTGTCATTTACTGAATGTGAGTGAATTAGTTAGTGCGTGGGTGAATGAATGAGTGAATGAGTGAGTGGGTTAGTGACTGAGTGAGTGAGTGAGTGAATTAGTGAGTGAGTGAGTGGGTGAGTGAGTAAATGAATGAATGAGTGAGTGGGTGAATGTGTGAGTGAGTGAATTAGTGGGTGAGTGAATGAGTGAATTAGTGAGTGGGTGAGTGAGTGAATTATTTAGTGAGTGAATTAGTGAGTAAGTGAGTGGGTGAGTGAGTGAATGAGTGAATGAATGAGTGAATAAGTGAGTGAGTGAATTAGTGAGTGAATGAGTGGGTGAGTGAGTGAGTGAGTGGGTGAGTGAGTGAATGAGTGGGTGAGTGAGTGAGTAGGTGAGTGAGTGAGTTAGGGAGTGAGTGAGTGAGTGAGTGAGTGAGTGAATTAGTGAGTGAATTAGTGAGTGGGTGAGTGAATGAGTGAGTGAATTAGTGAGTGGATGAGTGAGTGAATTAGTGAGTGAGTGGGTGAATGAAAGAGTGAGTTAATTAGTGAGTGGGTGAATGAATGAGTGAATTAGTGAGTGAGTGAATGAATGAGTGAGTGGGTGAGTAAGTGGGTGAATGAGTGAGTGAGAGTGAATTAGTGAATGAATAAGTGAGTGAGTGGGTGAGTGAGTGAATGAGAGAGTGAGTGAATTTGTGAGTGAGTGGGTGAGGGAGTGAATTAGTGGGTGAGTGAATGAGTGCATGAATGAGTGAGTGAATTAGTGAGTGAGTAAATTAATGAATGAGTGAGTGAGTGAATGAGTGAGTTAGTGAATTAGTGAGTGGGTAAGTGAATGAGTGAGTGAATTAATTAGTGACTGAGTAAATTAATGAATAAGTGACTGAGTGAATGAGTGAGTGGGTGACTGAGTGAATTAGTGAGTGAGTGAGTGAATGGGTGAGTGAATGAGTGCGTGAGTGAATTAGTGAGTGAGTGGGTGAGTGAGTGAATTAGTGAGTGAGTAAATTTCTGAGTGGGTGAGTGAGTGAGTGAATTAGTGAGTAAATTAATGAATGAGTGAGTGAATGAGTGAGTGAATTAGTGAGTGGGTAAGTGAGTGAATGAGTGAGTGAATTATTTAGTGAGTGAGTAAATTAATGAATGCGTGAGTAAATGACTGAGTGAATGAGTTAGTGGGTAAGTGAGTGAATTAGTGAGTGAGTGAATGAGTGAGTGAGCGGGTGAATGGGTGGATGAGTGAGTGAGTGAATTAGTGAGTAGGTGAGTGAACGAGTGAGCAAATGAGTGGGTGAATGAGTGAGTGAGTGAATTAGTGAGTAAGTGAGTGGGTGAGTGAGTGAATTAGTGAGTGGGTGAGTGAATGAGTGAGTGAATGAGTGGGTGAGTGAGTAAGTGGGTGAATGAGTGAGTGAGTGAATTAGTGAGTGAGTGAGAGTGAATTAGTGAATGAATGAGTGGGTGAGTGAATTAGTGAGTGAGTGAGTGAGAGTGAATTAGTGAATGAATTAGTGAGTGATTGAGTGAGTGAGTGGGTGAGTGAGTGAGTATCTCTGTTGCTCATGGCTGTGGGCTCAGGTTCTATGCCCGTCACATGGACAGTGCCAGTGTGTGGATTTTGAAAATTTTTTAGACCGTTTTAGACCCACTAACAGGACATGCTGCAGCAGTTACTGTTCATGTTACAAATGTACATGAAAAACTTATAAAAGTTATTGACTGCAATTCTCATGATCCTCCAACCTCACCACATCATCTACCAATAAAGAACCTTGCATTTGTTGCCTTGTTGTTTTGACAATAGCCAACTCACCATTTGCCTTTTTAGCCTTGCCTAGTTTATGGCTGACTATGGCCTATCCATTTGTTTGACTTCCTTTATTGCTTTTAATAAAACCATGAATCTGTACCTGTGTTTTTGTGTCAGCCTGCATGGCTATTATGAAAGTTGGCCTTGTGATAAGATGGTGCAATGCGTTTTAGTGCTTGTTACTCCAGAAAAAAGGAAAATGAGGTTCACTGATTCACTGGCAAGGACTGAGGGCAAAGCATCTCTGTGGACAGGATTTATATTTTCAAATATTCATCTGATTTTTGAGAGACATATTGTGCACAATTAAGGTTTATGTAGTCAGCTAGGTTCTAGTATGTGTACTGTTATGAATTGATAGCGGCGGCAGATGCAAGTGCAGATGATTTATTTGAAGTACAAACAAAAACAAACACAAGGGTGAGCATAAGAACACTAAACATGAGCTATAGACACAAGGCAAGAATCAGAACAAGAAGCGACAGCATGGTACACACTGAACAGCGAGGAAAGGATGAAAACGTGTGCGACAAAAGACAGGACTTACATACATGCTCATTAATCCACAGTGTGATTCAGATGCAGTCACCTGATGTGGTGAGTGTTATAGTCAGGTGCTGTGCAGTGGCTGATGGGTATTGTAGTTCTGCACCTTTCAAGACATCACCACAAACAGTAGTTCTTTTTAGCCATTCATTGGGAAGTTTTTATATTTTTATATATTTTCTATTATATATTTTACATGCCTCAGCTAACAGCTGCTATGTTTATTCAAGTCTCCTATACCGCTTGCTAGTGATGCCAATTGTATCTGGTGGTATGTGTCTTTGTAAATCAGAACAGCTTTCTGAAGAGCTTTTAAGCATTTACATGATTTAGCAGATGCCCTTATCCAAAGCGACTTACATATGTCTCATTTATATTATATGTCTCATTTATAAGGCCTTGCTCAAGGGCCCAGCAGTTAACCTAACCTAGTTACAGTACCCATTACCTAGGGGTCAAAAGGTTTAAAAATAGCACTACAACAGCAGTTATATATACCCTCAATGTTGGTAAATTACATATGGAAATTAGATATGACAGTACAGAAGCTGTGTAAATATTAAATTATTTAGTTATGGAAACTTTATTATTTAGTTATGGAAAGTTAAGGAATATTTTTCTCTTCAGCTCTACAGTTTTTCATCTAAGTAGCAATACAGTTTTGTCTTTTTTTAAAGTAGATTTGCTTGAAAAATGATTGTATTATATTTCAAGGGACAATCTACACCAATCCCACTAAAGCATGTTGGCGATATAAATACTTAGAATTGTTATTAAGCTGTACCATCATACAGGTGTTGCAGAACACAGTGTGTGATTCACAGCGCTCGTTCTGGAGCATCTAAAGTACAAATGGAATTGCCTACACTAGAGCTGTGTGTGTTTATAAACTGACCTAAGCACTGCACACATCACTGCAGGCTAAACATGACATTATAGACACTGAAACCAGTTGAAAAGGCCAGAAAAATATAAGGATGGAGCAACTCTTTGTTTTATGGCTCCAGATTTCTTCCTCTTTAAATTCTTTATAATTTATCTTGGCAGTCTGCATGAAATGGTTAATTGAAAAAATAATCTGATTTAAAGACAATGAAAAAAAGATTAGATCATATCATGCTGTCTTTGTACCTGTCGATGTAGCTCTGAGAAGTAACTAGTGTAGCCATGTTCACACAAGAAATAAAACCAGCTGTTCATGAACATTAAAGAGCACATGAAATTAAAATATCCATAATTACTGTCAGCCATGATAAATCTGAATGAGTGGTCCATTACAGTGTCCACACTATAAGAAAACTCACGTGCAATAGGGCAAAAGTGCACAATAATAGTGATCACCTCTTTTATCTTATAATAGACACTCGCTACCCGATATGTGTAAGCCTGTGTTTAGCTTGTAAAAGATAGGTCTGTTCTGTGGTACATATTTCATTATACTGTTCTTGGGTTCGCTGTGTGATCTGGTTTTGATGATTCACCAACAGCGATGTCCTGTTCCAGCCTGAATGTGGAAAAGAAAACACTTCTATAATTTTATAATAATCCATTATATTTTTAAAGTCACAGTGCTTTGCTGTAGAACATACAAACCTTAACACACAGGTGTTATGTCACATTCACTTTGCTCTAACAGTGACTCCAGCTGGGCACCAGGGCACCAGGAGGTTCAGTACAGTTCAAACCCTGAACAATCTGCACATCCTACTGAGGGCAATAAGGAAAATCTATCATCTACAGTTGTGACTGGAGCAATACCCAGCAAGAGCCTAAAACAAGAGGGACATGATGTAATATTGCGTACTACCCACCCTGTATTCTTCCCCATTTTCGGCAGGTACTTCCACAGTCCCACAGACACCAAGGAGCTGCTTTATGACCCAGCAAGTGTCATGAATGATGATACACTTAAGTTCTGTCAGAAAGAGGCTTGGTGCAAGATGTCCTTCTTCATACTTTCCTTCTTCTATTATCTCTACTGGTGGGTGTCTATCATTTAATTCAATTCAATTCAATTTTATTTGTATAGCACTTTTAACAACAGACATTGTCACAAAGCAGCTTCACAAAAGTAT
>JAQQZX010000016.1:452366-463130 GCA_030068355.1 Notoglanidium maculatum | reverse complement strand
CTCCCTCCCTCACTCACCCCTCCCTCCCTCACTCACTCACTCACTCACTCCCTCACTCCCTCACTCCCTCACTCACTCACTCACTCACTCACTCACTCACTCCCTCCCTCCCTCACTCCCTCACTCACTCCCTCCCAGCTTTACTGCCTCAATAAAAAACAAGAAAAATTCTGCAAGAGCACTAGCAGTTTCGGTTGGTGCTACTTATATTTTTGCTTGTAGAGATGGCAAAATTGTAGAATTTACATATACATGCTGTACATATTAAAACATTTCCATATGACTAATTTAATAAACAGCATTATAATGATGCATATACTGTTATCTGATTAGTAAAATGTTAGGAATTCCATAGTAGTTTCTTTTACTTGAAAATAATATCATTTCACCTAATAAAACCTTTAGTCATTTAAAAGAAAATTGCCTTAATACTTAATTAATGATCAATAATTCTATACTTAGAGTATAGATTACATAAGCCTAAAAAAAAATAGACCTTTTGAACAAATAATATTAGCTTCTTTACCAGAAAAAAACATGTATGGTACAGAAATATGAAAAATAACCAGAAATTCTATGAAAAAAAAAAAAAAAGATTTGCACTACCAGAATTGAGCGTATGTTGCAGTAATATGCACCTCCAGGTGGTATAAAAATAACAGGCTTGTGTGGGAAAGAAATAATAGCAATTATCTGCAGCAACAGTTCCCCTATCATTGTCTTGTCATCGTCATTGTGCTTGCAATTATGTAAAGTTTTACCTTTCAATTACACAAAGTCTCATGCATTTATAACATCATGATATCAGATGAGACTGAGACTTAATTAGGCATCACAGAGAAGGCCCTCAGACTTCAGCTTGTGCATAGGTTTGCCACGGTGTTCCTCTGGACTTACACACCACAGCCTTTCCAGAGGAGAACGATTTCCCGGGATTTGATCTATGTATTGGACCAGAGAGTTGATGTTGCAGTCACATTTCCATAGGTTGTCATGTAGATAGACATGTTTCAGTCCTAAAATGTGAAATGAGCAACACAGTTATGGAGACGTGTTTTCTTTCAGGGAATACCACTTTACATTACAACTGATAGTTTGTTTCAGATTGATTTCTGGGAGTCCTTGGGCATTTGGAAATTCTACAAAACTTTGAAAAAAATAAACTTGAAAAAAAGTCTTATGAGGTTGATTAAGGAATGTATTACTGTATACGACAATACTAATAAAAACTCTTACCCTGAATGTTGGCCAACATATTCCCATCAATTGTTTGAAGTTGATTCCCGCTTAGGGCCACCTGAGTAAGTTTGGGTGTATGTCGGAAAACATCAGCTGGCAGGCTCTTAATCCTGTTTTTCCTCACATAGAGCTCCTGTAGGTTTGACAATCCCTCCAGCATAGATGAATTTAATGTGGAAAGAAGATTATTGTCCAACACCAACATCTCCAGGTTGTTTACAGTCTTGAAAATCCCAGCTTGAAGGTTTTTCAGCCTATTGTTATCCAGATTGAGAAAGAGCAGCTCTTCAAGACCAGAGAAAGCTTTTGGAGAGATTTTTTGGATATGGTTTAAGGCAAGATCCAGCACTTTGAGAGCAATGAGGGGTTTGAAGGCATTAGGTGGAAGTGTGGTAAGAGAGTTCATGGGCAAGTCTAGATCTGAGAGATTTCTCATGCCGATGAACATGTCAGATTTGACATTGGCAATCTGATTTTGGCCCAACATGAGAAAACGGAGATTGAGAAGGTCTGAGAAACCCTTTGTGGGGAGACTGGCTATGTGGTTTCCATTCAGGTTCAGTAGCATCAGTCTGCTGGCACCAAAAAAAGCCTGGGGGTGTATAGCTTTAATTGAATTGCGTTCCAGATTTACACTCTCAAGCTTGGGGAGAGATCCTAAGATGTTTGCTGGAAGTTCCTGGATTATGTTTTCACCTTATGAATAAAGGATAGAAAGGATAAAAGCATTTCTTCCTTTATAATTGAGTCACTTTGCTTAATATATAGATAAGAACAAAAAGTAATGGTGATAAAGGTGACAAATAGTGAATTGACTCATCTGACTGATGCTATATGATTACATTATTGAGAAGCATGTACAAGTGAATCATTGGAGCTGGCTGTAATAAGAGGTCATTAGTGAAGATTTGCAATCCAATTTACATGTGAGCTCATATAATTAGTTTGATTTGGGAGCTCATTCCTGAACATTTACAAACCCTATCTTTGCATATTTCAAATCTCTCTGAGATGTCAGCTTTGCTCACCCATTTTTAAGATCCACGAGTCCAGTGGGAATTTTAACGGAAAATTGTGAAGTCCCTTTTTATAGCAGTTAACTTCTGTTCCCTCCACATTCTTTTTCTGGCTACATTTGCAAGCATCTGGACAATTTTCTAAGGCCTCCACCATCCATAGGCACAGAACTGCAAATCCTCCAAAATGCTTCATATTCCTGAAAATGTAGAAAATAATTATCCCATTCCCAAGTTGACAGGATGATTATTGAGTAATTAAGGAAAACATATTAAAGGATATTAGTGTTGTACTTCCATAAATACTCCATCAATGCAGAAAAGCTCTTATTAAATATGGCTTCACAGATTTACCTTGATCCTTAAAAGATGAGAAGTTTTTAAGTAGATCGAATCTTTAATGTACTCTTGCTCTTGCTGAGCCCCTTCTTTCTCCTGTGCTTCTGTCTTGCAACTATGTCTACTAGGAAGTGTGGTGATTTAGCCAAGCTGTCTACCAAGTAGTAATGTGTTACACTGGTGCTTTATTCCTAGCACAGAACATCTGTAAACTCACAGCGTCTGGCGAAAAATTACACTGGCCCATTATGGCAGAGTTCCACTTTTAGACAGAGAAGGAGAGAAAAGTAACACTCTGGTGTCATTGGAGCACATACAAGAAAAACTCACATTATCCATTTCAGCTCATACGCATTTGAGCTCAAAGAACATGTTTTCATGGCCCTTTTGTTGGGTAGGGTCTGCATGCATTTTCTGATGTTACTATTATATTAGAACCTATAAAGTATGTGGGTGATAAAGGGGTACAGTTAATAAAAGGAAACAGCAAGATCTCACTCCACACACGCCCCATCCTCAATATAATGGTGGGTATAATGAGCAACCAGCTCAGCAATAAGGGTTAGCTTTTTTGACCCTGCTGTGGGTTCTTGCCAGTCTTTTTTTTTTTTAATCTGACCAATTTAATGGCCTTTTCTTATCTAGTGATTAAATTGGAACTAGTGGCCGTTTTTGTTGTTGTTATTGCTTTAAACTAATCAAGCTGATGGCCTTTGCTCATCTATTACTTACATTAAAATTAGTGGCACAGCATGGCAGTGGTTTGCCTCTTAACTTGAGGGAACTCAAACCTGTTCCAGGCATTGTCCCCACAAGGTTCAGGTCTGGGTATTCTTCTGTTCTCCCACTATATCCACTTCTCTGTGAGGTTAAATCCTCACATGGATTTTCATACCACTGCTAAGCTGGTGACACCCACTCATCCCTTTTTTCCTCAGCATCCTTGCATAGGAATCACATTAGGTGCTCTCAGACCAGAGGAACTTTTCATAGTTCCATAGAGAAGTGCAACCTTTTTTGTGTGTTCAAACTGCATAAACTGAGAATAATTATAGTTGTTAGAATGCTAGTTGAATTATAGTTGTTAGAATTTTTAGGGACTATTATGGGAAAATTTATGTGAGAGCATGGGCTGGTTAACAGATGACAGAAGCTGAAACAAGAGTGGTTGGCAAACTGAACTGAAATAAAAAAATAGTTTTAGTCATGCTTCAACAGTGACGTCCGGACTTTATTGAGCCTACACATGACGGATTTTGATGTGGCTTATGTCATTTCATCATTTCTACTGCTAATGCAAACAGAAGAAAATGAGCTTGAAGGGGTGGAGTTCTCAGGGAGCTCCCCAGGGTAGTTCCTCTCAATGAGGGGATCTGTGGTAGCTTAGTGGTTAAGACTTTGGACTTTGGACTAGTGATCGGAAGGTCGTGAGTTCAAATCCCAGCACCGGCAAGCTGCCACCTGGGCCCTTGGGCCCTTAACCTTCACTGCTCACTTGTATAAAATAAGATGTATGTAATACGCTCTGGATAAGGGCGTCCGTCAAATGAGTCCCTAGAACTGTTTGGTCAAAAAAAAATCACCTTAATCATCATGAATAAAACCTTGCAGTCAGGTTTGAGGCCCCTCCAAAGTACTGAGATAGCTTTGGTTAAAGTACTGTTGGCCTTTTTCCACTGAATGGAATCAACTCGACTCAACTATGGTAAGGCCACAAAAAGCACCATCAGTTTACAGGTGGTGAAAAAACATTGTAAGTGCTATTTGTAGTGTAATGGTGAAGGTGCCGTGGTACTGATCTGGTGAGCAGGAATCGTGTCCCCGTTCTGCAAACATTATTTTGGAAACGTTTTCTGCTCGCAACTCATTTAAAATTAGCCAGTCTGTTCTGAATTTTTTGCCTAACCTTCTGTAAGTAAAACCAATGTACATGCACTCTGCACGTTGCCCTGTGCTTTCTGTAAGCAAATTAAAGCAAGCCACAGAGTGAAGGCTCCAGCTTTCATAAGAAGTCGAGAGCCAAACTTTTAGTAAGATAGATGGAATCCTACTGTAATTCAAGTAATGTCCAGTTTGGTAAATAACATTACCAATTACATTACCATAATGGTTTTACTAATAGGGAGTTAAGCAAAATATGAGTACAGGCTGGCTAATTCATGGCAAATTTAATTTACACATTGTTTGGATGAATTTTGAAATGACAGATCATAGCTATTACTCTTTTCCTTAATATATTTACATTACATTTACATTTTCAACATTTGGTAGATGTGCTTATCCAGAGCATATTACAAAATTCAACCTACAGAATGAAATTCTTCACTATGTGTGTAAATGTTTAAATCCAATGTCTTAAAAAGTTTTGTTTACTTAGTTAATAAACTGAAAGCATATTATTTACTAACTACAATGACATTTCAGAATCATATCCACTTGCAATACAGGTGATTTTCTATAGATACAGTATATAGTAAATATATCTGTCATGATCTGTCCCTTGATGCATGCACAGTACACTCTGCCACGCACTCTCTCACAATACACTCTGAAACGTAGCCACGTACAGCACGCTCCTGATGATCTACGTTGCACATAGTGCTTCAGCTCGCATTTTAAGGTTGTGCGAAGGACTACAACCTTGGACTATAGTTCCCAGTATGCTCCCAGCCAAGATGGCCGGGATGTGTCTTTTTTTGATTGACTGAACCTGTTTTTGTTTCTGGACTCTGATACTACTTGCTGATCTGGTACTTCTGCTTTGTGTGTGTTAATAAACACATTTTGCTTTTACTTCCATCTCCTGCCTGCGGATGTGTCCAGCCACACCCCACAAACATGACAGAATGCTTCGCCTAAACCGGGACGCAGCAGGATTGTTGTGGATTCAGGATGGGTTTATGACCACCATTCCCACTGTTCCTGCAGCAATGGGAAATGGAGCAGCCTGAACTTTATGATGGGGTAAAGGAACATCCATGCATGTTTTTGCTCCACTGTCGTCTGTTTCAGCAGAGCCAGGTGGAGCCTAGGCCTTCACACCTCATCAGACTTGCACACCTGTTCGCTGCGCACCTGTTCGCTGAGCACCCGTGCCTACAGATTCCAGTCGACTTGGTGAGAAACTCACGTGGTACTACAAAGGCTACCAGAGTAGAGAAGGCAGAGTCCCCCTCCAGTGGCTGAGAAGGAGGAAACCCCTCTAGAGTGCCCTCCGGGTTTCGAGGATGACGTTGTCACCCTTCCACCAGGTTTTGAAGATGACATTGTTACCAAGTTCACATCTGATCCCGAGTCCAAGTTCATGTCTGAGCCCAAGTTCAAGATCAAGCCTGAGACCAAGTCCAAGTTCACGCCTGAATCTAAGTCCATGCCTGAGTCCAGCTCCAGGTCCAAGCCTGAGACCTAAGTCCAAATCCAGGACCAAGTCCATGTTTTCTTCTGAACCAGAGCCAGAGCCCACTCCAGGCACAGTCGCATAGCCAGAGCTCGCTCCTGTTCCTGTTCGAGCCACAGAAACAATTCAAGCCACAAGAAAAGCTATCAGTATTTCAGTGTTCCAGCTACTATGGGATAGTGTGCAGAAGGAGGCCACTTCTAAGAAAGGCCATGTTAGAAAATATGAGTGTTTTTGAAAAATAGATTTTGTGGTATGATCATACTAAATTTGAGCCATTTGTCCAACCAAACAAAATACAGCCCAATACCCAGGTAACACCACACCTGTGATTAAGCATGGTGGCGGTAGCATCATGCTGCCATTGTATTGCAAGTATACAGAGCATTCTCATTGGGAACATTACTGCTTGGTATGGGAACTGGAGTGCTGGTGTTCATTCAGTGGGTGAATACTTTCTGGAGGCACTGCGTATCATGAAACATGTGCTGCAATTAGCCAAGGAAAGGAATTCATTCAGCAGGCAGTCATTCAAGATAGAAGAAAATGGAAGGAAATAAGTAAATTAAGATGGGGGAATGTAAATTTAACTGAAGGCGATTAGATATTGTGCGGTCTGAAGTTGTGGCAAATAAAGATGTTTAATTTAGAGCCAAAAAAGGTAGCAAAAAATGTGTGCACAAAATGAAAAAGTTAAAAGAAAAAAAATATTTTTAACAGTTTTAGTGGATGAAAGGAAGGTCCAAGATGTTTACTTTTTGTTTCCTTTCATTTAACTGAAATCAGTCGTGTACAGTTGCGCTTAGAAGCTTACACGCACTTATCATGGACATGAATGTCATGGCAATATTGGGCTTTCAATGATTTCTGTTCTGGGGAACAGAATGGGGAAGAATGATTCTACAACATTTTGATTCTACAACCTTTAATAGTAGTAATTTACTGAAATTTATGGAAAATAGTGCACATGTTTTAATTTATATTGGTTTTTCTGAAGTCAACACAGGGTCAAGATCATACATACAAAACACCTAATATTTGGTTAAATGGCCCTTAGTGAGTTTGACCAGATGCTTTTGGTAACCATCCACAAGCTTTTGGCAGAATTCTGGTTAGATATTTACCCACTCTTCTTGGCAGATTTCAATTTAATTTGTGTGTTTCCTGGCACAGACTACATATTTTCGATAGGGTTGAGGTCAGCACTTATTTTAAGCTTAATGTTATCCGGCTTTATCCACAACCAGCTTTGATGTGTGTTTAGGGTCATTGTCCTGTTGAAACACCCAATTGTGTCCAAGTTTTTGATGGTTTGAGGTTATGCTGAAGAATTCTTCAGCAGTTCTTCATTACTCCATCCACGTTGTGTAATGCAAAATAAATAAATAAAAAATAAATAAAAACTTGTGCACCAATTTCTTTTCTATTAAAGATGTACGTTCCATTTGCAGCAAAACATCCCCAGACCTAGATGCTACCACCACCATGTTGAACAGTTAATATAGTGTTCCTCTGTTTCTCTGCTCATTGTAGCCAAACAACTCATCTCATTACTTGTCTCATCTGACCATAAAACTTTCCTTCAGAAGGCTTTTTCTTTGTCCATGTGGTCAGCCGCAAACTGTAGTCGAGCTTGAAGGTGAGGATTTTGGAGCAGGAGCTTCTTCCTTGGACGGCAGCCTCTCAGTCCATGGTGATGTAAATCTCACTTGACTGTAGACAGTGTTCCAGCAGCTTCCAGTTCATGGCAGGCCTGTGCCTTGATGGTTCCTGGGTTGGTCCTGACCATCTAAACCAACTTCCTCTCAGCTGAGTGTGACAGTTTGGGTTTTCTTCCAGACCTTGGCAAAGTTGCCACACCTTCCATTTACTTTGTACTCGTCAAACAAATCCTTTTTATGTTGTGCACAGAGAAGCTCCCAGCTGTAGTCACTCCTGATCAATAACAGGAAGTTAAGACGCACTGGCAAGTTAAAAGACATTTTGGAATTTTCAGCACCACTGAATTAATCTAAGTGGGTGTATGTATAATTTTGACCCTGTGTTTACTTCAGAAAACCCAAAATATATTAAAACTTGTGCACCAACTTCTTTTCTATTAAAGATGTATGTTGTTCAATCATTCTTCCCCAGAAAAAGAACAGTCAAAGAAATCATTGAAAGCCAGGCAATGCCATGACATTCATGCCAATGATGACTGATAATTAAATTTAGGCAATATTTATAATGTAGGTGAGTCAAGTTCCCATCCTGAACCCTCAACTGATGCAGAGCCAATGTGCTGGATAAAGAGCCGCAATATGCCTCGAAAAAGGTGTTACTACTTGTGACTGAGGATGTGCTGTAAAGGATATGCTGAAAGTATTTAACAGAAGATGACTAATTCAAATAAACAAAACACCTAATAAAATAAATTAAAAGCCAACATGCAGACTTTATGAAAATGGATGAAATCACATCTGGCATACTTTAGTGTTGATATGAAATGATGTAATAACCTGAAAAATGCTATCTAAGTGTCTTGAATAGACTGAATGTGAAGCGCTCAGCCCAGTCTGTGCTCCACAGGGCATCTTGTCTGCAATTGCTCTTTTACTCAACAAATAAAATTAAGGAGCTAATAAAGATTTACACATTCCAATTTACAAATGATATGCTGACACTACATTACATACAATATAATATGTAAACTGAGACATGCCTCTGTTTTTCTATATCACCTAGATCTTTTGACAAGCATTTCTCTTTAAGCCTGAATTCAGAGGGTAGAAAACATGGAATGAAACTGCAGGTAGAGATTTTTTTTTCCTTTGCAGTCAATCCAATATAACCTGCAACAAAACAACACACAATTTAAAATGAAAAATAAAGAAGACTAATAGAATGATATATGAATAGTAAATGGTAAGCATTCAAATAAAGGCTTAATAGGGGTCTAGTATATTTTAACATTACTGTCTTCACCGACACATTGTCTGTGCAACGAAAGGGGAAAATTAAAAGTCTGAATCTAGCCTAACTAAGATGTGCTTTTGTAAACATTCTGGACGACTGTCTGATTGCTAATACTGGAAGAGTCTGTAAACTACATGTGAGGTACAGTCCTCAGTGTATTGCTATTACTTATATTATTCTAGTACACTGCTATAATTAATGATGTTGATTATTTAACTGAAAATTTCAGACTGTTTAAATTTACATTTACAGCATTTGACAGGTACCTGGAGCAACTTTAAAAAAGTGTCATATTCATCAGAACCATATCCTAATGCTAGTACAGGTCAGGGTCTAAGGATATTATCTATCTAAAACAATGCGGGAGAGGAGTTACTGCAGCACACAGTGGTTTTTATTTAGTGTTCATTTCAGTGTTTGATGAAGAGGTATGTCTTCGGCTTCAACAGCCAGTAACTCAGTTGTTTGGCCAGCCAACGGAAATACATTCTACCACCTGGATGCCAGTACAGAGAAGAGTCTTGATGCATGAGGTAGGTGGGTCAAATTGAGCCATGCTAGAGGCATGAAGAGTTGCATTTGATAAGTGCCTTCAGGCAGGGGAGAGCTGGTCCATTTTTGGCTTTGTAGGCAAGCATTAGTGCTTTAAATCTGTTATAGAAAGTTACAGGAAGTTAGGGGTGAAGCAGTCCAACTTGGAAAGATGTCATGAAACTAGATTCTGGATCAGTGTCAGGGACTGGATGGCATTCAGGGAGAATAAGCCATTAACACTAACAACAACATGCGTTGTTGAGCTTCTCAAGTCTCCTTGGTCTCAGCTATGACTGGACATAGAGCAAAGCTCTGTGTGTGTAGGCTCCCTACACCAGAAGCACACTCTTTCCAGACATTCTGACACTCATTAATTGTATAATTACATTTTATGGAATTTACATTAAATAATTCAAACACATCTCAAATCATGTCCTTTCTTAATCTCTGGCACAAAGGCAGTGATGAGTGCAGCCAATGAGTGATGTTCTAAGATGAATTTGGGTATGAATAGTGTCCCTATTTGAGCATCATGTGCTGTTAATCCGTTTCTTTGCCATTAGCAAGAATGCCTGGGGTGCAGTCGGTGTTCCAGTTCACCTCAAAGCTGTTCAGTGGGGTTGAGGTCAGGGCTCTGTGCAGGACAATCAAGTTCTTACACTCCACCCTTGACACGCCATGTCATCATGGAGCATCAGGGGAAATGTCATGCTAGAACTGGTTTGGGCCTCTTAGTACCAGGGAAGGGAAATTTGGGTAAAGACATTTTATTCAATTGTGTGCTCCTGATTGTGTGGCAACACTTTGGGGAAGGACCACATACGGGTTTGATGGTTGGGTGTCCAGATACTTTTGGCCATATAGCGTAAATGAAACAAAATTCCATTTTATAATATTTGATTAATATAAACATACACTAAATGTAAATGAATGAATAAACATACAAAAGTATGTTTTATAGGTTTAGGTAAAGAAAGAGCATTGGATACCAGGAATGACCCATATATTTGCACAATATGGTCATGATATATACATATCAATGTACGACTGGAAAAATTAAGAGGCTTTTTTCTTAAATCAGCATCTCTATGTTTGGTAGCTGTTTCATTCCAGTGTCTGTGGTGGAATTTTTATTCACCGTCTTTATTGACGGTGGAGCGGCTGGCCGCTTTATGTCCCAGGGCGCCCTCATGTCTGTGTTACCTGCTGGCTCTCCCCTTTTAGTTATGCTGTCATAGCTAGCCCTGCCGGAGTTCCTGCTTGCACTCAGCACAAAATATACTC
>JAQQZX010000016.1:406892-431347 GCA_030068355.1 Notoglanidium maculatum | reverse complement strand
TGGCCTTGAGTGATGGACCATGGTTGGGAAATAGCTGGGAGTCATGGTCTCCTATGCAGAGTTGGACTTTCCCAACTCCTCCCTGATCGCTGAGCAAGGAAAAATAAGAACAAAATTATTATTATTATTATTATTATACAAGTAAAATTAATATTTCCATGACTACAAATTTCAAGCTTAATTGACTTTTTAAATATACATCAATTCATAATTTAGAATACATGAAGTGTGAATTTCATCCTTCAGAATATGTGGAAGAGAATTTAACTGATCATTCATTACAGTTCAATAGAATCTACAACACATGTCAGTATAGTGTAGCCATCCTGGATGCCTGAAATCACATCACAATTTAGCCTCATTCTGCCCCTTAGTTTAGGATTTCTAGCAGAAAGCTATAAGTGATGCAGATAAAATAGTTTGAATGATTTAAAATGATATTACATTAACTGTTTAGTATTGTTTAAATTGAGTGTAGTAAGAATCATAGAATCATTATGGAAATAAGTGGGGAAGTGTATTTGTTAGCTACATTAGCCTCATATCTTGAGTGAAAACTGTATGAATATGCATGTACACACACACACACACACACACACACTACCATCGATAAGTTCTTCTTTCAGCTTTGACAGTTCCTTCCTCATCTCATCCAGAATATCCTGAAATGTTAAAACACAAATATTTTTATTGTCAGGATCATCTTTTTTAAAACACAGAGTAGCTCTATTTAAAACCTTAACAACAACTTAAAAATGCATTGTAACACTTTGTCCTAGCTTAATGACCTGTTTCAATCTATCGTAGTCCAGAGTTTCTGTTGGCACTCCATTGGCACTTAGGGATCCAGTAGGAGTGGGCGTAGACCTTGGCCTGAGAAGCAAATAAACAGGATGTCAGTGAACGAGAGCCACAGAAATAGAAATAAAATAGTAGCTGAGTAACAGCAGCGTGTTAATAATGCCAAGTGTAAGCAAATTTCCACAACATTGTCAGCTGAAACAATCAGGGAGAAAACGTGGTGGAATCCCAACAAGCTGCTGGGGATGAGATTTCAGGCATGACATGCAGCACCAGGCATGCAGGTAACATACATTTAATACAAATTACACAAGAAAATACATATCTGGCATACGGTCACTTGACATTTATATGTTGTTATACTGTATACATTATATAATTAAAAATACTAGCTGTAGTACATTTAAGAACTTCTTTCTTTCTTGTGCTTTTTTACAGATCATATGCAATTGTGTCTTTTGTTCTGCAATGTGACATTCTGAAGGTCATACAAGAGGAAGCAGAGGCAGTGAAACCTCAGTGTCTATCCTTCTGAGCAACTGACCATGCTGAACTGGAGCCATAATCATAACCAATTCATAAATGAATTATATCTGGATTCAACTGTAAACACAGACAAAAGCATTGGCCAAATGAATCAAGTAAAAAAAAAAGTGTACTTTGTTAATCGGAATTTTTCAACCTGACACACCTTCACTAACGTATGCTGTTTATTTTGGCATGTGTGAACGGAGTGAAAATTCGTAAGCTTTGCTTACATGCATACCCTAATTGTCAAATTTCACAATTGACATAAAAATCTTTCAAGAGTACACTTTAACTGGTATGAAAAAAAAAGGTAAATAGAGGAATAATTGCCTCGTAAGCTTTTGAAAGAACTGCTGTGAGGAAAGTTCATGCTACAAATGATGAATTGATGCTAAATCATAAATCTGCATGTACATCAAATTTTTTCAAATTAAATGTTATGCTTATCAAAATTTAACAGAATCTTCTGAATCTATGAAATCTTAAAATAAGATAATAATAAGAGAATATACATGTTTCACATGTCTGCTACTTCGTCAGTTACGGACCACAATAGCAGCTGAGGATAAAATCAACATGAATAAATTTAATAGGGTAAAAGTGCTTCAAGCTGCAGTACTGCTGCAAGAACAGCATAGGCATGCACACACCCCAACACACACACACACACCCCAACACACAGCAGCCCTCTCACACCCAGACACACAATGCCAACAAGGTAATCACCAGAGAGTAGAGACTAAATGGCATGATATCTGATCAGCTAACAGGAAGATAAATGAATTCTAGGACAAATTAAGGGCTTTGCCAGAGAGAACTGAATTCCAGGCACATAACAGGGCTGTAATGTTTCACATGAGAACAAAAACACTTCACTTACTTTCATGATGGCTTTTCAAATTACATTAGGAATCGTGTGCAAATTATCGGTGTCGACTCAAAAATATATTTGGGCATTAAAAATGGCTCTCCTGTAAGACTGACATAGAATATTGTTGAAAGAGAAAAAGCGGAAACGCCCATACGCGCAAATGTTGAGGGCATGTGGCCTTATCTTCGAAGCCGGCTGGGAGAGTTGGCACAGACTCTCTGTAGACAGTCTTTCTTTAATCATTTGCAGCATGACACTTTAGCACTCTAGCACAGTTATCTGCCCTGTGATGCTCTAGAGGAATTCCCTCCATGTTCCTTAAGCCCAAAAGTTAAGTACAGCATGAAACTACGCTTTGAAACTAACTATAAAATAAACAAACAATAAAATTCTACACAATATAGCATCATTTACTAAGGCGTCTTTTATTGTAAATGTATTGATACATATAGAACCTAACTTGTATAGTCATTGTTCTAATAAGCTGCACGTGTGCTGGTAGAATACATCACGAATGTATAGTGTGTGGTGATTACATTGTTGGATGAACTGTCAGGTTTGAGCACCTGAAAGTCAAGTAAGACACTCACAGAACCATCCCTCAACCTGCAGAGAGCACTTACAGCACAAGAAAGGCTAAAAAGAATAAAGAGCTCCCAAACTCGCCAGGCTCTTATACCTGTTTACGGAATCACAGTACTTTTCAGTACTCATCTGATTTCTCCATGGTGCATCTCGTCTGTGAGAGTAAAGAGACTAGCTGGTCAGAATAGTGGGAGTGAGACACCGAGTACAGTGTTTCTGTTCATGGAGATGAATCAATATGTCATCAGTTTAAAGTCTTACAGCCATTTTTCTGCTACACAACAAACTGCTGTAGAATAATTACATCCAAGTGAAGAAATTAACTGTAATACAAAACAGTATGGAGATATCTGTACATCACTTACTACAGCATCATATAGAAAACATGAAGTATTAAGAAAACTATAGAAGAGTATGTTAACCATCCTTCTGGAAATAAGGAAGACCTGTTTATTACTCTAAAGTAAATAAGTGACTGTACAGTGCAGTTGCAGGAGTCTGCTCTAGTTGCATAATCTTTGAGAGTTTTTGTTTCGGAGACGAGAGGAGCCGTTACAGCATTCTCTCTGATAAACAATAAATTGTTCCTTGGTTCTCAGGTGCAAGATGTCGGGTCTACAATGGTAATATTTACATCAGTACCTGTACATAAAATACTGTATTTTATAGACCAACAAGAGATAGATTATATATAAAATGTTTTTGTTTTTTGTTTTTTTTAAAGTGTGTGAAATACTGCATTTTAGCTTTGTGTGCAGTCTCTGATGGGATGTGGAATCAAAAAACCATACTTTCGGGTGTTGGTGAAAGTTACATGAAAATAATTGCAACGTTCTAAGCTTTGTACCGTGCAGAACAGAGCTGACCGTCTGAAATAAACTCTACATCAGGTTTTAAAGCAATTGCTTTATTTTTTTTTTTATTGTTGTAGTAAGAAAAACCAATACTATATTAACGTATCCGCTATTAAGTATCCAATTTTGGTGAAACTCGCACTGACTTTTGAAAAATTCTCATACAGACCCAACATTACAGAAATCAGATTTCTAGACTCTATTGCCACATCTGAGTTTAATGGTAACGCATATGTCCATAGACGGACAAGCATGGACAAGCAACAACAGCATTTTAGTAAGGCTTTAAATCCCATGATGAAGCACGTCCACCCTAGCCCATGTCCTGCCATGCGGCCTTGTGAAAGCACAAGACAAAGCAGATGCAGCCAGTGTTTCACGTGAGGAGGAACACACCTGTGCTGCTTTCCAATCTCACAGTCCAAAGTGATGTGTGGAAATGTGCATGAAAATCCTCTAGAGAGGTCATAAGAAGTCACAGACCTAAGTCATGAAGACATGTTTTGTGCAGGTACATACCTTCCAATAACTGGTGATTTGCTACCGTTTATGGTGTTTGTCCTCTCCCATGGCTTTCTGGGCATGTCTGCAGGCAAAGGCGAAATACTGAGTATATATATATACACAAAAAGACTGATCAGGAAGGCTCATGGCATGCAATTCTATAAATGTGATCTACCCCTTTCCCACAAGCTG
Source organism: Notoglanidium maculatum (assembly GCA_030068355.1). Lineage (NCBI taxonomy): Eukaryota > Metazoa > Chordata > Actinopteri > Siluriformes > Auchenoglanididae > Notoglanidium > Notoglanidium maculatum. Next base: position 427,012 of record JAQQZX010000016.1, on the reverse strand, counting down.
ACCCAGTTCCTGAGGTCTTAACGAAAATGTCTGACATGCCTTGGCCAAAATACCACAAGGATAAAGCACCACAGCTCCTCACCCCGTCTAAACAGTTCTGTTCAGAACGGCCGGTTTGAGTGCCTGTTACTTTAAATGATTGACATAAGAATTGAAGCCAAATCTAAAAGGCACGTTGAAGCACATGTTTTCTAAAATAGGCAGCCCTAAAGAAACTGAATGGGTTGCCTTATTGCAGATTTTTTGGTTGTTGGTAGGCTCTCCGGATACACAAATCTATGTTCACAAACACTGAAAGAGTGAGATTTTCATAACATTTCCCCTTTAAGATCCTTTTTCCTGTTTGCTGGTAAACATGCTACCAAACACTGTCAGCTGCATGCTTCCCTTCTGGGACCTAATTCACACTGCTGTGCTTCTTACCTGGTGTGCTACAGGCCGACAATTTTGGAGTAACGGTTGCTTCGATTTCTTCCTGTTGGATAAAGCAGGAGAAGCTCATAGGTCAAAGGACAGAAGGCAATAGCATTACTGGAAACTTTGTCTCCAGTTTGGTATCAGATAGCAGGAAAATCCTTGAAATAGGAAAACGTTTGCTATGCAATCTGCAGGACTCACTGTTTTCTGCTCAGGCTCTGGTGATGATCCTTTCTCTGCGATTCTTCTTCTGTATTAGAAGCAAAAAAATATCTTGACAGATTGTATTTTATACGAGTGGAAGGTCAGTTAAAGAAAAACACCACATAGAACGCTGCCACTTAGACACATTAAATATGTCCATATTAATATAGTTGTGTGAGAAATTAGCTGTTCTGCATCACTCCGACGCCACAGGGGCCAGTGTAGCTCAAATGGCATTTAAATAGAGAATTTTCCACTGTCTCAAATATATGTGATAATGATTAGGTTTTGCTGTTTGCTCCTAAAAACAAAACAGCAGGAGCTTTTTTTCCCTCACTCACCATTTTCCCTTGATGTTCACGGTCATAACACAGATGGATGGGAGACAACAGAAGCTGTTAAAGACCTACCTCTTTCAGAATTACTTGAACTAGCACATTATTTATTCTTCACTTTATATAACCACTCCCCCCCCAAAACAAACAAACAAGCAAACTAACAAACAAAAACACACATTTCTGTATTACTTGCCAACAGGGTTTTTAGTGTATTCCTAGCCCAGATCCTAGTGAACAAGTATCAGAATATATTTACTGATAGGGACCTAAAAGCACTTCTGTAAGTCGCTCTGGATAAGGGCATCTGCAAAATGCCGTAAATGTAAATTGGGTTCAAGGTTACAGAATGCAATGTAGCTATATGACATATGGCTAGATAGCAAATATGAGATGACAGGCATGATGGCTTTGATCATAAGTTTTTCAGGGTGGATTTTTCCTTCAAATACCTAATACAAAGCAAAATCACCTTTTATTCTCTAGTAGTTCAGTCAGCTAGATCATACTCATCCGAGTTCTGACGCATCACTGATATAGCCACACGAAACAGCGGTAAAGGTGTCTTCACTTATTGCTCGTACATACTGTATAGCTCAATAACCAGTATGAGGTCCTTCAATTAATTTCCTTCTTTCTCTATTGTTCAGTGATGGAGAAAGATGCATGGAACCCACTGCACTTATATTACTGACCCATTTACTTTGCCCACACTAAAAATGCCTTTATGGAATAGAAAGTGTTGTTACCTCCTGGCCAGTAGGGCACTCATCTCCTCCATGAGTCCTCCTCCTCCAGGAAGAGGACCATTTCCTCGGGCAGTTTCGGGCTTGGCAGCACTCAGAGCCACCATTCCTCCAACAGCTGCGCTAGAAAGCTCTTCATTCTGCAACAGGAAACAGCAGTATGTGAGTGTAATGAACTGCATGCAATGCATCTTGCATCTGACTCATCTGATCTTTCACAACACAGTGAATTAAGAATCTTACACTAAGGGCTTGGTTAAGGAGAAGTACTAGGTTTTAGATGATTTGCAGTATGTTACTAATATACGTGAGATGCTTTTGCAGTGCCATGATGCATAGGTTTAGCCTACACTGCAAAGATAATAAAGAGGCCCAAATAACTAGGTAGACAATCATATTGATAATTTAAAAAGGCTTCTATTCCCAGAGATGTTGCTATTGGAGATTTATGATTTTTTTGGTTTATGTGATTCACATATATTACCCGTGACACTTTCCGTAACTTGGTGCCTGCAAGGGCAGCTGCCAGGCCGGACAAGGGCTTGTCATCGCCAGTGGGTGAGGGACTAAAAAGACCAGAGGGCAGAGGCGGTGCCGGAGGTGGAGGAGGAGCAGGAGGCGAAGCTTGGCCAGAGGGAGGTGGAGGTGGTCCAGGGGGAGGAGGCAGACCTGTGGGAGTAAGTGTGGTGGGGAGAGGGGGAGGCGGAGGTGGACCAGGAGGGGGAGGGGCTCCAGCTGAAGTTGGGGTCACAGTGGAGCTGGGTGGAAGAGGGGGTGGAGGAGGAAGGGTGAGGACAGCCTGCACTGAATCTGTGGGGAGAAAAAAAAAAAAGAAAGTGTGATCAGATCAGTGAAGGACGATTTCTAGATGGTTTATATAGTTTATTTCATCGTCACACAGACAGCCTTTTTAAATACTTTAATCAATTTTCTAGTGCCATGGTTTATAGCCAGTCTTGAAGTAGCCCTTCCCTGTGATTGTGTTTGTCATCCACCTCATCCTACAAATCAGCGAATTAACCAGTTTCATAGAAGGTCTATAACACAAGAATGCTAGCTGTAAAGGGTCACTCAAGATAAAACAAAGATTTAAAAATGAATGAGGGTCTGGTGCAACACAACCGCAGATATCGTTTAGGAACAAAAAACAAAAGACAGTGATCAGCAATGAAAGCCGATTCAGCACAGAAAACTGAGTGCAGACAGACGGCATCAATACATGGTGATGAAATGTAAACACACTGACCACCTGGGTAGGATCAGACAGCTCGTGTCCTGTAGTTTTCACAACGTGAAATCAGTTACTGCTTCTAAATAGCAGTATAGTCAGGATTGCAAATGTTATCATTTGCTTTCCTGTGGATACTTCTAATATTTTAAAATGTTGTTACTCTTTTAACATTAATCTGCTATGAGTGGTCTGAATTAAAATAATTAAACATGCAAGCAATGGAGTTACACATTAGTATGATAAATGAAGCTCAATTTGGAATGTGTATTTACATACATTTTATAATCAATAAAAAAACCTTAGTGAAAAAAAAATAACTTATTGAAGCACTGCAAACTTAAAGAATAGATTATCCATAAGCACAGATGACAGGAATATCATTTTAAACCAGGACAACAATACAGCTGTGTGTGCTGGATGTTTCTTGATGAAAGTACATGATTAACAATGCTGGATATCTAAAACTCTAACACAAAATATGAAAAATGTCAAAAGCAAGTAATTAAGTGTGTGCTGTGCAAAACACTGGTGACAGCTGAACATACATGACATACATGTCTACATGGTTTGGGGGGGGGGGCTCAACAACAAAGCCTTAAGAACAAGATCCATGATAACCACCTTTAATAAAGTAACTAAACAAAACCAAAAAAATGTCACTGATGTCTTCTGAGACTATTCAAAAAGGTTAGAGATGGACAACACTTACAACAGACAAAAAGAAAAAAAAAAAATCATATCATGCTTATCCACGTAAACAGGCAGAAACATTACCAAGATCATCAGGCTAACCTGATGTTCTGAGAAACGAAGAGAAAGGTGAGACAATCAAGCCACCCAAAAGCTTAAGATAACAATTCTCATTCAGCAAAAGCACCAAACAGCGTTAACCTCTCAGTTAAGCGCTGGTACTTCTTGAACCCCCTTCTTGGTTTAGTGGGTTAGTGGAGGCAGAGAGACAGAGAGAAGAGGCCTTACCCGGCTCTGGAGCAGAGGAGTCTCCCAGCACCGAGTTTACAGAGCAATCAGCATTGGCAGGGCAGGCTGTAGAAGGAGAGGGGACAACAGGAGGCTGGGTGGATGGACAGGACACATAGGGGGTCATGGGTGTGTTGAATTGGGGCAAGGAATGAGGAGGCAGGGGTAGAGTTGGGGGTGATGGAAGGGACTGGCCCAAGATTGGGGATGAGGCATGGTATTGAGTGGTGACTGGAGGTCCATTGGACGCTGTGGGTGATGAGGAGAAAAGAGGGCTGGAGGCTGGAACAGCAATGACAGGTCGAGGGCCGGTGGCTTTGCCAGGGGGGCTGCTGATCATGACTGGAGGTGATGGCGGTAAGGGCGTGAAACTGGTGGACTGGCAGAACACTGTTTTGGAAGCTGGGGCAGGAGGCAAAGTCGTGGGTGTGGGCTGAGCTGGGTGCCGCCGGGGAATGGTGGCATAATGAGGTAGGACTGGGTGGAAGGCAGAGCCTTTCGAAGTGGCAAAACGAGAGGCAGAGTGGCGCAGGGGAGGGGTGGGAGGCGGGACTCCAGAGGGTGAAGAAGACGGAGGAGGGTAGTTGGGGGTGGAAGGGGATACGGGTGAAGAAGAGGCAGAGCTCTTGCAGTCTGGAGGTGGAGGGGTGTGGAGGGTGCTTTCAAATGCTGAACACACCAGGAAGGGAAGCCGTGCAGTGAGAAACAAGACAGAGAAAGGAAAGGAAGAAAAAAAGAAAGAAGAGAGAAAGGGAGCAAATGAAGTAGGAAAACTAGCACAGACCTACATCTCCATAATTATTGAACTTATGTCTATGACACTGGACAAGCTAAAATGAGTACAATCTGTTAGATAAAAATCAGTGTCTTCAAATGATGGATCAGTCTGAACACACATGGCCAATCAAGTAGGTGAAAGATGTGGTCTCATTCAGTACTTTCAGGAGCTAGTACCAAAAGGGATCACTGGTCTAACTCCTAAAAGCACACCTCATTTTAGATTAGTTGAGCTAATCAATGCATGTGAGTTGTGTGTCAGTTAACCATTCACTCCATGCCACCTACACACTTATTAAAAAAAGACAGACACTTAAGGAAATTCTGAGTGTGCAAAATGTACAAATGTCACATGGAAATCTGAAGGCAGGGAAATTTGTTGGAAATTCATGGTACTGTGTTTCTCATACACATACGACACTCCCTTTAAAAAAAATCAGTCAGTACAGGTGGTCAAAAACAATCCAGTAGATTTCAGTTGTACACAAATTTATGAACTTTCTGAAAAACAGCACTAATTTTATTTTAAACCTTTTATCCTTATAGTAACATCATCATACCTGACTAAATCAATCTATGCAACCAAGAAAATATTGAAATGGCCCTCACAAATTATAAGATTTGGATTAAAAGGATTAAAAGTATAAAATCCATGCTAAAGTCTTAACTTCAAGTGTTGGATGCCCTTCAATTCAAAGAAATCTCCAATACACTGATGGTTAATATAATGACAACATTAGGCTACGAGGATGAGTGTGTTGCAATGCCCATGTTGACTAAGGAGCCACATTCTTCTGCTCAAATGACCGTCGTGTTGCCCCTAAATTCATAATTACTACATCGTGATTTTCTTTTTAAAGATATGCGTTATATTCATAGGGAACATTAGCTTTCATCATGTCTTTTCATCCTCATGCATGCAAAATCAGGTTTGGAAATAACAGTCAACACGGTCAGTAATGTACAGTCTGTGAATGTTACCTGAACACCAGCTCCCGATACAAGTGTGGTTTTATGATCACCACCAGGTGTTGAACACCTGGATATCCTCTAATGCTCAGGCACATACAATAAAGGTCACAGAGTGATGTAGTATTTGCTATAAATATTCATGACAGCATTCTTTTCATGGAACCAACTCGTCCAGTGCCTACTGAGTTGTTAGTGGGTCCGAATGACGGGGAACACCGGTGGTTATCCTCTGTTCATACAGCCACAATTACATCTGTATCTAGCCTGTTGTCATGTATGTCACCCCTTCTAACCTCCAGAATTGGGCATCGTCTTACAGACATGCAGCTCTTAAAACTTTTTGCTGAGGTGAATGCCAGCAAAAGTTGTCTTTAATGATACCCACTTTAGATTTATCTACTTTTAGGATTTGTGTGAAAATCTGATGTTTTAGGTCATATTTATGCAGAAATACAGTCATCTGTTCTCTGAGATCTAGAATATTTTTGAACATCTTGAACATTTTGAACATGTGTGGGCAATCTGCGGTGGTGACTCCAAACATCGAATAAGCCGGTAGAAGAAGAAGAATTATTTACATTTAGATATGTTAAAAAATATATATAACAATTTCAAGTGAGCTAAAGTATTGTAACATGACAGTGATGGGTGTTTCTTGTTTCCCAGGTGTGCCATAGAAGCTTGATTGTTTAATCATAAATAGCCCTGGATATCTACTCTCAATTTAAGCTTTGGCTTTTATCTGCAAAGATGCATTTGTAATTAAGAAGGGTAGAGCAACATGATGACCAGAGAGCGGTCTATGGGAGAAATGCATGCCATTCTGAAGTTGAGAAAAGAGAGAAAATCCATCAGAGGTATTTCAAAAACACTGGGCAGTCAGTACCACAATTTGGAATGTCCTGAAAAAGAAGGAAACAACTGGTGCACCGAGAAACGGGCTTCAAACTGGTCATCCAAGAGAAACAACTGATGACAGAAATGATGAGAGCAGTAAAGAAAAACCCCAAAACAACAGTCCAGAGAATAACAATATAAAAGACCGTACTGCAAGGTGCAGCAAACCACTCATCAACAGTAAAAATCGGGCAGGCAGATTAGAATTGGCAAAAAAGTACAGAGATGAGCCATAACAGTTGTGGATCAAAGTTTATGGACTGATGAGACAAAGATTAACCTCTACTAGGTAAGTAATGGAAAGGCCAAAGCATGATCCTAACCATACAAGCTCATCTGTGAACCATGGTGGAGGTTGTGTCATGGCTTGGATTTGTATGGCTGCTTCTGGAACAAATTCAATAATTTTTATTGATGATGTAACTCATGATGGTAGCAGAAGAATGAACACAGAAGTTTACAGAAACATTCTGTCAGACAGTTTACAGAGAAATTCATCCAAACTAATCAGGAGGAACTTTATTATGCAGCAAGGCAGAGATCCACACTGCCACCTCAACAAAGCACTCAGGGTTAAAAAATGGAAGGTAGGACTGGCCAAGTCAATCACCAGATGTTAACCCAACTGAACATGGGTTACACCTCCTGAAAAGACGACTGAAGGGAGAAACTCCTCAAAACAGAAAAAAATTAAAAGATGCTGTGGTAAAATCCTGGAAAGGCATAACCAATGAAAAAACAAGAAATCTGGTGTAGTATACTGGTTGTAGGCTTGATGCAGTTATAAGAAATATGCAACCAAATATTAAATATTTTTTACTTTAATTTAGTTGAAACCATTCTGTTCCAGTGCTTTCTCATTTGGAAAACTGGGTGGTTTGATACAAACTGTTATTTTCTAAGATGTTTAACATATCCAGATGTAAATACCAGGGAATAAAAGCTAAAACTCTGATCTCTCTTCTCATAGTTATCTTTTGACATCACACACAAATGTCTTCAGTGCACAGCAAAAATACTTTAATGAGCCTTGTTCCTCCAGTACTTTTGGAGAGGACTGTAGATTTACTGTAGAGAGGCTGCCAATCTCCCAGGCCATGTGCCCTGCTGTCAGAAGCAAGCTGGTCCCTCAGCTGGTCAGAAGACTTGTTGGTCCCTCCACTCAACTCCACAGTGGAGTCATTGATGCCAGTGTTGGCTGGAAAATCACCAAAAAGCAATGCTTTACTGGAAAAATCTTTAGAGAGAATGGCTTGATAAGGAGGCAGCATAAGGCTGATAGAGGAACACACGCTCCTGCCCTGTTAGCACCAGTAGTTCCAAGGGACATGAGGGAACAAGAGGGACACATTCTCCATATACTTCATGAGCAAGCCACTGAACAACACTAGATATTTTGGACACTGTAAGGCAAACTAAAGAGCACACCAAGTCAGGAAGCCACAGGCTCAATGCTCCAAAAGAGAATGAAATATATACACTCTCTACAGTGGAGTGTAGAAGAACTTTGTAGGACAGAAAATTTTGAAGGACAGACAAACTGCAGCGCTGACCTTAGTTATGAGCTGCTCAGCCTCCAAAATCTCCATGTGGCCCAGCATGTGCACCAGTGATGAGTAGTGACGTGCTGTGAACTTATTTACTGCAAATACAACACGTCACGGTCACACCGTGACTTTGTTTAATGTCTTGGCACGCATGAACACACTTACAAGAGGACATCCTGGTAATAGACACTGCTCCTGGCATTTAGGAGGGGTGAAAGAGCACATATTCGTGAAGTCTAACAGTTTTTAATTATTTTACTACACATTTTTGAGCTTTGGTTAAAATGTCATTATCTCATTTTTGCATCAAGGACATCCAAGTTGCAATATTAGTTGTACACCAGGAGAACAACTAGGTCCAGATTTTAACCAGTTGCAGGCAGGTTCAATGAAAAAAATGCTCAGTAACTTAGACTGTACATCACACTTAAATAATACATAAATCTGGAACAAGAATATCCAGAAGTTATTGAGGAGTTATTCCCTTCATTCTGTTGCATCTCTCACTTGGTTAAAGAACTTTCAAAGAATTAAAACTACAGAGCTGGAGATATACATGTTCACTTTCTTTGCTGAGTTTACTGGGCTCCTTTAAACAAGTCAAAAATGGAACAGACTGTGAAAATATTTAATTATTATATAATTACAGCTTAAGATTTAACATGGTTCACAATTTTGGGCAATATTTTAGCTCAAACAAAACTTCAGTAGGCCACACACCACAACGTCACTTCTGATGGAAGTGCTCATGTCCTTTCGTTGCTGTGAAAGACTTTATTTTAATAGCTTAGTTAAGGAGTTTATATGAAAACAGAGGCACTGATCATAATACTTTTAAAAATTATTTTAAAAGTTATTTTTTCACCTGCTATACTATACTGTTCATCTCTTTTTGTCCAGCAAAGCACATCATACTGCAAGTCTCACAGACAACTGCCTCAACATGTTTGACTGAAGTCTCATGTATAAACAGTCTTTCACTTTAAGGCTCTGGAAAATACTAAATGTAATTTAGAGAAGTACTACTTAAAGGCTATATCTAGATATTTAAACAATTTCTTCTTGGAAAGCATTATGTATAAAGTGCTTAAAAGCATCACATATAACAAAGAACACTACTCAAAAAAGTAGGGCTGAGCAATACGACTAAAAATCTTATTACAAAATACTATATTTACCATATAAATTGATCAATACTGAATTGACAAGACACATTAATTAAATACAGGTATTTCGTCACTGCAAACCTGAGTGCTCAATTCAGATTGCTCAGATCAGATTTTTTTGCTTTCTTTGCCATATTAGATTCCAGTGTGAACTGATCACAGTCCTGAACTGACCCACATGTGCAAAAGAACAACAAAGACATCACACGCAGAATGCTGGCGAACAGACGTGAACATGGAGGCCACTAAAGTCAGCATTTACAGTTTCAGCTATTAGCTGATGTGCGGCGGAAGCCATCAACTACGTGAGCAGATGATAATGAGGATGAGGCTGAGGAGAAATAGCCAAATTTTTAATTATGGCTTTTGGTGGCGCAACGGCTGCTACTTCTGTAGAAAGGTATGCGTGCATGCATATGGGTCCATGGAGTCAGAGCCATTGAGGTGGTGGGATTGTGATGTGAATGGCTACACAAACAGATTTCATCCTAAATATCAGGATGCAGCTGTCTTCTATGTTTGTATTCTCTCAGAGACTCCCGCCAGCACAAACTTGTGATGAATGTCGATCTAGAGTGTCGCAGGAATTTCGACATGACTGATCAGACTGAGGTCACACAGCAAAATTAAATGAGACCTGTATCTGATTTAGGACCACATGTGAAATTGGACCAAATCAGAATGGAGTGAAAGATCAGATTGTGTGTTTTGTGGTGTTCACACTGTTATGAAAAACAGACCCGAGTCACATGAGCCAAATAAATAAATAAATAAATCCATACTTGTGCCACTTTTGCCTGCAGTCTGAACATAGCCTAAATTATATTATTAAGATAGGTGGGATTTGAATTGTCTTTAAAAAATCCAGAAATATTATTAAAAACAAAATTTCAAAAATCATAAAGACGACATTTATTATGCAATACCCTTAACTGTCTGAACAAGCAGAAACATAAAATGTTTTTGAAAACATGAGGTAGAACAGTCCCTACAACCATATCCTTATCTAAATTTACAGCTTGGAAACCGCAAATAACCTTGCTGTTTGCTGGGACAGAGTTTTAGGTAGAAATCCCAGGCTGGGTCTTAGTTGCTCTGTGTGACCTTTGATTTAAGAAACCTGAACTAATTCCACAATACAGAGGATGCATGGCCTTTTTAAGCACAGTTCCTCCTTATCCTGAGGTAGTTTCCTCAATCTCAGGCCTGTTATCCTAACAATCGCAAAAGTTGTTTTGTCTATTGTTACCGACCAAAACAATTTCTCAATGAACTCGAGCAGTTTATTCATTTTAGTTAAAATACTTAATGATCAAAATTGAAGCCCAGGCATACTACTAATCACTCCAACATAAAAAAGTCATTCATGTCACATCCTAAGGATGGACCCCTGACCAGACTATTGAGAGAGCACCCCGCAGTAGGGGACTGAGCAGCCTGGCTTTCATAAGATGGCGTAAGGAAAGTGCAGAGATGCTCACCAGCGTTGGAGATGCGTCGTCCCCTGTCCGAGTCCTCTCTGTCGATCTGCTCCCGATGCTCCCTCTCCTGCTGCTCCCTGTCAGCACGTTCACGTTCCAGCCGCTCGCATTCAGCACGCTCACTCTCCAGCTGCTCCCGACGCTCCTGCTCCAACCTCTCCAGACGCTCCTGCTCTGCACGATCTTTCTCCATGCGCTCCTGCTCCTGGCGCTCACGCTCCTGATGCTCGCGCTCCAGCAACTCCCGTTCCAATCGCTCACGTTCCTGACGTTCACGCTCCAGACTTTCTCGCTCGAGACGTTCACGCTCGAGCCGCTCTCGCTCCCGCTCGCGTTCGAGCCGCTCACGCTCTAGCTCCTTCTGACGCTGCATTTCCTGTAGCTGCCTGAAAAGCATAAGCAGAGAGGAACAGAATAAAACTTCCAAGCAGATGGATGCATGATCACTCTTATTACATAACAAGTTAATTATATAATAACAGACACTGTCACTACATAATCAATGTACCTACTCATTATCTGTACAGAGTGTGTTGCTATGTGTTTGCGAAGCAGCCAGTATCACATGCTACAGCAGTCAGATCATTAAGACCAGACACAATGAATCGTTTGCTTTCCACCATCGTTACAGAGGTTACATGCAGGTTGTCCAAGCGGTCATTAGAGTGGTTCTTCTTCGCATGACTGAAGAGTAAGCTCTTTCTCATATAGCAACTGTAGAGTAACAAGTACAAATGAGTACTGAGTGCTTTCTGAGAGTCAACCCTTTTTAACTCTGATCTGCACACTACAGACACGCCGCTGCTCTGATGACATCACAGCAAACTTGTTAAGAGATGAAGATGGCTGTGAATGGTAACTGATCGATACTGAAAAATGTTTAATGACTTTTGATGTAAATAATAATGACAATGGTTTTAAAACATCATTTTATATTAAGCCAAATCAGATGTAGCAAAATGACAATTAAAATAAAAAAAGGAGATACAACTTTTGAGCTGTTTTACGTGACCTCCTTGGGGCCTTCCTGTGGCCCCCAGTTTTATAACCGCTGCTGTAATAGAACCAGTTTACAACAACAACAAAAACTCAATCAAACAAAAACCTTTACATCTGTAAAGAACAATAATCCTTCAACGTAACATCTTAGTTTTCAGTATATTATTAGATGTGTATCTTCTTACAGCTTTATGCTTTCAAAGCTAATGGCACACACCACTGCAGCAGCAGCACACGTGTTAGACAACTCAGTTAAGGAAATGATTATTTTTAAAATGAGCCTAAGCACTTAGCTTTTAGTGTGTTAAAATTTCAAAATACTAAAAGATATTCCTGACTGTTTTTGGTGTGTGTTTGGCATGAATATCTTGTAACATGTTAGACATGCTGCACCTAGCAAAAGGATTTTTTATTTATTGGATGTATCTTACTTATTCTAATATGAACATATTATGGATTCTGAAATATAGTACAATATTCCTACCCACATGTATAGCCATTTCTAGCAGAGTGAGACGGCACAATACCACTTTTTATGATACGAACCTTGACACCTTGATTTGTTTTTATACCACTAAGCTTTACAGTGAGCAATTTATAATTAATCCAGTTAGACAAATAGAAATTAAACAGCTACACTGAAATAAATTCATTACAAATAAATAAACAAACAAATAAATAAAAAAACCAGTGCAAATGCTAGTATATTGCAAAAATAATAATAAAAATGTATTTGTAAAATGTATACTCTCTTTCCTTCTTTGTTTACTTATTTACTTATATTTATTTACTTTTAAGGATAGGCAGAATCCCTGATAACTGTTTGGGTAAGCACAGCCACAAACACAAAGTCTTTATGGGACCATTTACATTAAATCCATGACCTATAAAAAATGTATAGGAATCCACACTAAAGTGTATTAGTCCATCAGAAAGGCAGCAGTGGATCAGCACATACACTAGAGAGCAGCACGCTCAAACAAAAAACATTCCACTTCCGCTTTATCAGTTATTATGCAGATGATGCCAGCTTCGTCTCGGCCTCCTGCTAAAGGCCAATTCTCTAGGGCTCTAAAAAGCGCAACGCCACATAAGGACATCCTTATGGGCATGATTTTTAAGTGGCACTGCCTGGGCCAGATCTGTCTGAAGCATAAGCAAGGACTGTAAATAAAGCAGCAGCATTCTTAGCTCTGAGGTGAGAAACTGATAAGATGACATGACACTGTTATACAGCAGCAGTGGCTGAAACTTTAAAGCTACATCAAGATACATGTGAATTGGTATAGCTCACAAATGAAAAGTATCATCACCTCTGCACTTAAACTACTACCTGCATTATGGTGATGCTGGTACATGTGAATGCACCATTATTTCAGTATTTACAGCAGTAATGATGATGTGATCGTGAGCTTGCGTTGTGATCATGCTATTTCTGGATGTGCACATTCTTACAAAATATGATACAAAGGTGTTCATAATTTTTTTTTCTCGGGAGAAAATGGTAATTGTGTTAAACTTCGGTGAGCAACTCCAACACATCAGGTTTAATAAAGTACATCATCAGTTTCCCTAACCATGTAATTTAATATTCACAAGGCTTCTCCTCTGTTATTCGGCATCTAATGTGACCATCTTTGAAATTGAAGTTTAAACCTTCAGAAACGTTCTTGAATGAAAGCCACAGTGATGTCTACTTCAATGTGCGGCATTAACGCTCATTTATTTTGTTTATATTTAAATGGAAAGATGTCATTTTGTTCTACTAGTGGTTAGCAACATTAGCTTAGCCCGAACAGGTCCAAACCATAAGTGATTCTGTGAAGAGTGAACTACATCCTCTTAAACAACAAAATCAACAGCTAGCTAGTTTAGATGGACCACTACCAAAACCACAGACCTGCTGGATAACTAGCCAACATGATAACTAGCCAACATGAAAGCTTTTAGCTAGCTAGCATTAGAGAATATGGTCAAACAAAGTTAGTTGGCATTATACAACAGTTAGTTCTGGGGCCACTAATTTGATTGGTCAAGCGGCGTTCCAAGGGTGCTGATACTTTGCAATTACAGTACTGTTTCACTGTGTGTGTGTGTGTGTGTGTGTGTGCGTGTGTGTGTGTGTGCGCGCACGCATCACTCCAATTGCCTTCAAAATGGTTACTACAGTACTGTTAGCGACATCTTGATGGGACCGCATATTGATATTTTTCAGGAATATAAGTAAAAAACTTATATTCCTGAAAAATATCAATATGCGGTCCCATCGAGATAGATATGAAAACTCATCAGATGAAGATGAAAAGGAAGAAAGGACTCTTTTAACATGAACATACAGTTAAATGTGAGCTAGCTAGCCAACATGCTTATTAAGTGAGTGTGGCTTCTTTGCGATTTATTTCCACTCATTAGCAAAAAAGCCCAGAACATTTTGCCATATTGTGTCTGAAATGTTACTTACTGAATAGTAGTTTCATGTTTATAGACCTGTTGTATAAAAACCTATATCAAACTCGAGGTCGTGCTGTTGTGCTGAATATTAGCAGGGCCGTTATTAGCTACAGCACTCAGCCTGAGGCTTTGCGCTTGCAAACTTGCTGATATTCAAGTACAACAAAGCTAGCTAGCATTAGAGAATGATTAACCAATGATTCTCTATGACATGAACCCATTGGGGCTCTAAGGCATGTTCTCAATTTTTTGCATATATCCTTAAATTTTCCTTTATAGGCACTTACATATAACATTATACCCAGGGGATTTACATCCAAATGCTCAGAACAATTTCAGCTCTATCTGTAATGAGACCTAGAGAACTGTATAAAGAGATCATTTCTAAAGTCATTAAAAAAAATTTCTAAAATTGCAGCTGAAAACTTCGTGTGGCATTTTTTTTGCATGTTTCTTGCTGATATCTCCGATGTCAAGTGAATGAACTGAACTGCACTGCGCTGAACTGAATGTATTCTTTGCCTCATGACTGCAATAAGAGAATACGGTCAAAATCAGAAACTATTAGAGAATGATTAAACAAAGTTAGCTAGCGTTGGAGAATAAGATCAACCAAAGCTATCTGGCTACATTAAATGAGTGCCAACAGCAATCTATTTGTAATATAGTTAGGCTACAACTAAACCCACTTTGTTAATTTTTATTTTTAAAAATTCTTACAAACACAACAAACCCACAAATATAACCTAGGTTGTATACCTAAACATTTCTATAACTGCATTACTTAAAGAATAGGCACAAAGTGCTTTGAAATAATGTGTTCACATAGTACAACAGTTCTACAGCTCTACAGAGTGAGAGACCTATTTTACTGCTCTTGTTAAGGAGTTATTGCACCTCAAGCTCTGTATTGATCTCAATACACACATCGTCATTGTATATAAGAATGAGGAAAAGCAAATGGTGCACCATTGTGTCTTTGGGTACACATGGGGGGAAAAAGGTTTCTTTATTTATGATTTTATGACGGGTGTTCACAGACATGGCACTTGCAACACACCTCTCTGCAAGTTCACTATGCTCATCCAACAAATCCTTTCCCAGGTGATATTCTCATTCACCATCATGCCTCCACACGCTGAGAAAAGCTGAACAAATGGGGGGGGGGACCCACACACCTCTCTTTGTCATAGTCTCCTGCAGGAGAGCCAGCTCACAACGCCTCGGGCTGTAACAGTCAGCAACGCACCTGCTGCAGACCATTACCTCCTTCTCTGTCTCATCTCACTTCAGATAAATAAAGTCTACTTTAATGTTCTGATCAGAGACATTCCCCAGGTCGTAATACAGGAACTAGCCATAATGATGTCCTGGATCATAAATAAAAAAAATATTTAATTCTGTTAAACCATTAAATCAAAGGCTCTCTTAATAAATGCGGTGAATTACAGCGACAGTATTTGGGAAGAGAGAGAACCTTTTACCCTCCCTCTGAAATGGGATTCCTAGCGACCTAGTCAACTGCCCCAGTTCTCCACATTAATGCCATTTTTTTTGGCTGTTGCTGTATCTAGGCTTCCCCAGGACATCACCGTGCTCTCTGTACTTTACTGAAAAACACAAGCAGTGCTGAGAAAGCAGGTTAATATCTGCAAAGCACACAATACCATGCCAAGTTGCCCCCAAGAAGTAATGAAAGAGAAGAGAATATCTGCCTTGTAGACATCAGCAAAGCTTCACAGTAAAAATGGCAGAGCCAAACATATGTGATCCTTAATCAGGTATTAAAGCTTGCCGGTGAGAGGGATGATAACCTTATATGACGGAAACAGACACTAGTGTCATGTCTGGCTTTATATGAAGACATATAAGGCAGGGATGTGTGTCAGGGATAGCTGCCACTTTGTTGTAGAGCTGCACAATATGACACAAAAGAGGCCATTTAAATTCCACTCTTCACCGTTTTGATGGGAGGATGGTGCACGAGCCAACTTCTGACTACAAAAGGAATCAGTTAGGCTTGTGTCTGTTTTACTATGGCATGAGAAATGTAAGAAATCAACACTTACCTAGCAAGGATTTAGGCATTTCTACGCAAACTGACTGCATTTACCACTTATCCGTATCTAATTACACTCTCCACAGACAGACAGCCAAGACAAAGTTAAAAAGTAACCTAAAATTAAAAGGTTTCCACACATTTTCAGTAAAATACATGCATGTTTTTTATAAATCACCCAGCAAATTATATTACTGACAGAGAAACTAAATTTTGAAGAAAAAAAATTGTCTTCTAGAATTCAGCTCCATTGATGCGCAGCTGGTTTTCACAAACCCCACGCAGGCATCATTATACTTTGTGATTGTGCTATGCATTGCACTGTGCGAAGTCTTTATATCTACATCAGTTGAAACATTTTTTTAAAAAGTCACCTGGCTCCTCTAAATTGCCCATAGGTGAGTGTGAGTGGCTGTTCGTCTCTGTGGTAGCCCTGTGATAGACTGGCGACGTGGCCAGGGTGTGACCCTGCCGCTCACCTGAAGTCAGATTGGATTGGCTCCAGTTTCCCCATGACACTTAAGGGATAAGCGGTACAGAAAACAAATGGATGGATGGATAATAAACGCTAGATTTTTCTCCTGATCAGAACTGTGTGGACATACAAGATCGAATAATCCAATAATGATAGGCAGGGACGTCTCCCTCGATAAACGTGCTCAAGCTGACAATACTAATGCAGAAAATTGGCAACAACAACAAAAAAAATAGAAAGTGAAATGCTTTCTTCACAATGCTGCAAGGTTGCATATTGAATAGTAGGAGCAGTTTGTTTCTAAAAACATGCAACACCGGGTAACCCATGGAAATTTGCATATTAACACAATTCATAGAGTCTGATTTCGTGAGGAGTGTACTGTGCTTCCACTAAAAAGTGATTTTTTTTCTTGCCTAGCCTGCATGCACAGTGCTGTGACACATTGTTTGACACAAGATCATAACATTGCTAAAAGCACAAACACTTAACATTAGAAGTGGGAAGTAGAGAGTCAACAGGAATCAACAAACGCAGGGCATCAGTAAGAGCTCTCAGATTGTATTATTTCTCCATATTAACATCTATTGCTGTCCTGGTGTGAACCTTGAATTACAGCACCATTGCATTCAGCCTTTTCTGGAGTTACAAAAGAGGCAGAACAGGTCAGATCACACTTATAGTTACAGAAAACAAAGTCATCCCCAATTATACAGAGCAAAGGTTAGATATAGAATTACTTTACGTGAATTGGCTGCTTTATATTTAGGGGAAAAGGGCTGTGCCCAACAGCTGCCATTCATAAACAGGAAAAAGAAACCCCTGATGATTTGTGCATCCTAATTATTCAGTGTTTCCACTAGCATATTGGACAACTAGAATGGATAGATAACCTTGGCAGGACAGAAAGAAGGTAACTAGAATTAGGTTTAAAAATAAATAAATAAATAAATAAATAAAATTATTTAAAGAAAAGGGGAGAGAAAGATGTATTACCATAATTGGCATCAAAAAACTAAAAGACAAACACTCCTAAGCATTTAACACCTATACAACACAAGGATGAAGAGATGTGCTTCCTACAGATCTCTGTTTAACCAGTAAAATGTGAAACACGCAGCAGATCTATTTAGTGTCGTTGCAGTTCTCGCCATCCATTGTGAAAGAAACAATAGCTGTGGAAGTGTAGGCAGAATGCAGCAACTGTCTTCAACGGAGTGATTTTGAAAAAGGTTACAAAGACCGTGATCACTGAATCCAGACTCAAAATGGTGAGCAGCTCCATGCTTGTTCCAATACATTCAATATTATAATTAGCTGGTAGATGGCATGTGTCATGTAACAACGCTCAAATGGAAAAGCCATGGTGAAGGCCATTCCTTCTGAAACCTGATCTAATATGGGCATTTTATTTTGCTGGCCCCATCAACAAATGATCTACTCTGCCATGGAGGCAAAACAGACGAGGCAACACTGGTGACACATGCTGAGTCCTGATTTAAGGCCCATTTGGTCTGTGCAGCTTTCCTCTTGGCTTAAAGACCCAGGGTTTCTGTCTCTGTGGACGCCTGCCAGGATGTCCCATATGGAGCCTTCTTGACTTTTCTAACCCAGCAGATTTCACGTCCAGCTGACTTCCCTTTTACCAAACGTCCCTTCAACAAAAACTAGGTATTTTGTTAGGTATCCTGCAACTCTGCATGGACAGCAGAAAAGATGCAGAGGTTGGCTTCATGCACTTCAGGGGAGCATGCACACGCCACACCCTCCCAGCTGGTAGAGGACCAGTGATAGGGGAGAGTTAGCTAGCTAGTGAGTGGGTGGGAATTGGCAAAACCAAATTGAGGAGAAAATGAATGTGTTCCAAAGAAATCCTTGACACAATATGTCTTGTATGGATCTTGACAAAAAATGTCATACAGTAGGTGAAGTATGCAGAAATGCCTCCAAATAGGCATGTAACCATATATTGTGCAATCATGAATCATGGTACAAATTTATGATGATTCGACATGAGGAAGTAAAAAAAAAAATGTACCGCAATAATCAGGCTATGTAATCTCTTACTGTACGTTCAGACCAAATCACTCGAGCTGTAGAAATTCGTGGACACTCGAATGTGACATGGATGTAACAGGCAGCTGCAAGTTTGTTCTGTATGCTTTGTCTTGCAAACATTTACAGAGGTCACAAAGTAAACGGACATGTCAACCGGAATCTTCGTGCTGACTGATCACAAGAAGGGTTTAAGTTAACCTCATCAAATCTTTTAAATCTGAAGATAAGAAATTGATGGATGAAGGAAAATAATGAACCATTACACTTCCTTGTTTGGTAAGAAAAGCCATTTGTGTGATGCTAAGTCAGATTTCAACATGCAGTCAGGACATGTTTACTAGCCTTGGTCTTTAATTAACATTACTTTCAGACGCCTTGGTCTATATGTTTTTTTTTGTTTGTTTGTTTTTTACATTATAAATAATGGAGAAACCCGCAACTGCAGTGATTAATTTCTCATCCACTTTAATTGGGAACAGTTTGAATGGAACCAAAGTTTAAACAGTTGTTTCTCGAATATTCTCCACTTCTAAATTCTGATTGGTTGCTGCCAAGCCATGTCATAACTAATTACCATAAGTTCACCTAGACTTTAGCTTTATTTTGATGTTTCCACTGATCAGGTTGCACAGACAACGTTCATATATGTTCAAGCTCGTGGCGTTATGGTTGTTTTGATGCCGTCACTGCTTTCGGACAGAACGTACCATTAGCTTTTCCTAACTGCAATTGCTTTGTTTAGACAGAAAAGGGTGCAAAAGCTAAAATAGAGGAAATACAATAGATACACATGACATCATAGGTGGAAGTAACGCAGTTTGTACACTGCAAAAAAATTTAAATGTTTGTTAATAATTGCTGGTTATTAAGAAAATTAAACCAAAGTGGGTTTTTTTTTTTCATTTAACAAATGGTATATTTAAGTGGATAAAGAATAGGAAAATAAATGCTGCTTGTTTTAATGTTTGCAATTTAATAACCTTTTTTCCCATTTAATTTTTTTCCCAAAATATCGTGGGAAAATCGAATCGTGAACCCAGTGCTGTGAATCGGACTGAATCGTTACATGTCTACTTTCGAACGTGGCACCAATCAGTTTTCTAGCCTGTTATATTAGCAGTACACACATTCTCTGTGCTGAAGAAAATGGTGGGGAAATGAGCTTTAGCCTACCCACCTGGCAGATGTGCTGAAGGCAAACGGAACAGGAAACCTGTACTTCAGCATCCAACCAGCTATTTTTACTCTCCCATTAAGCCTCTTCATGTCTTTTTAAACAGACACCATTACAGTATTTTTGGCGCAGTGAAAAACTGACTCCGTTTGC
>JAQQZX010000016.1:366053-378088 GCA_030068355.1 Notoglanidium maculatum | reverse complement strand
CAGGAACAAAAAAAAAAAAAAAAAATGTAGTAAAACATTTCCCACTAGCCTGAAATGTCTCAAATGGAGTCCTGAAATCATGTGGATAGCTGAAATCAGATTCAGTGGTGTGGTCAGTGCTAGTCTTGAAAAGAAAGACCGTGTTTTAGTGTTTTAACCATATTTAGACTAAAAAAAAAGTTAAAAAAATATGGCATTAACATTATCATCAAGTATTACAGACATCTTGAGCATCTAATGGATTTACTCTGGCTAATTCATGAACGAGACTTAGAGGTGATGAAATAGACCTTAAAACCTAGAAAATAGACCTTGAATAAAACTACTCCGGCTGCATTTTTTGCTTGCAATCATCAGCTGAAATTTTCAAACTTGCAAGAATTATTAATGGTTACAAAATAAACAGCGAGACATTCTCCATCATGATGGGGGCACTCAGCAACTCAGACAACCATGAATTATTTACGCACACAGGAAGGCTAAGCACTGGATATCATTGCCCGTGGCCAAAACCAGGTGTCTATAATTTTACATAATCACAAATGAAATATCAGAGTTGTGCGATGTGGTTATCATTAAATCAGTTTTGGTGACAATTTTTCATAATTGTTAGGCCTTAACATCCAATTCAGTTAAATTTTATTTGTATAGTGCTTTTAATAACGGAAATCGCCGCAAAGCAGCTTTACAGAAATACATCAAGTCCACGTGAAAATTTTAAATGTACAAATTCATCCCTAGTGAGCAAGCCAGAGGCGACGGTGGTGAGGAAACCCTCGCCGAGATGACATGAGGAAGAAACCAGACTCAAAAGGGAACCCATCCTCATCTGTAGGACACCAGATAATGTACTTATAAATTATTCATCTTCTGTAACTGTTTACTATAAAGTCAAAAAGTGCAGTTGTGTAAACAGGAACTTAAGAGTAACAGGAATATGAGAATAAGGGTTCTTTCTGAATTCATTATAGTTTTAATTTCAAGTCTGTTTTGCTGACGTTACCAATTGCAAGACAATTGTAGTCCTAAGCATTGTTAATTTTGCCCACAAAAAGTGTGATAAATATTCATTGACCACTAATTTGTAATGACAATGTACATGAAAAAATATTTGATAACAAAAATGAGTGAAATTTCAGTTTGTGCAGAAACCTAGCTTACTTCTCAAGGGAATTTCTTTTAGCAAAATCTTTCATATTAATAATACAATTATAATATAAATAGTACCAAACTGTCTGAGAAAGTTATGACTAAAACAATGACTAATATGAAAACAGAGTTCATTTTCTACAGTCTGGGGCTACCTTACTCCTTAGAAAACAGAAGAAAACTGCTATACAATGAATTTCTCAATCCTGCAAAAACTGAGAGTTTTTTTTCCCCTAGAACTGCAAGAACATGAAAAAGAGAATGAATAATTCCCAAAACATGGAGTAAAATGGAAACATCTGAGTCATTCTGGGCCATCCTCCTACTGGCGGCTTTTAGCGGAGCGTTATAGGAGCGGGAACACTCAGATTGTAATCAGAAATTTCTAACGCTGTGGTCGGCCATCTTCGGTCGAAGCGGTACTAAATCGTCCACTGGTGAATCAGAGTTCTGCTGATTCTGTGCAAGTTTGATTACCGAAACTCCAGCAAACACAGAAGACGCAAAAGGCTCAACAGCAACCTGTTTGCTCAAGTCAGCTCAGGCTCTGGTTTTACCCGAGTGTCAGAGCAGTGAAAGTAGCAGAGAAGTGCTGAATGAGAAGAGCAGAAACTACTGAGGTCTCAACTGAGCAGCCATTCTCTCTCACACACACACACACCCCAGTGTTTCTGTGTGTTCTGTGACGCTCTTCTGCTCAGCGCGGTTGTACAGCGTGGTTATTCGTATTACTATAGACTTCCTGTCAGCAGTCTGGCCATTCTCCTCTGATCCTCTGACCAGTCTCACCATTCTGTGTAAACTCTAGAGACTGCTGTGTGAGAAATTCCCAGAAGATCAGCAGTTGCTTTAATACTCAAAGCAGCTCATCCATGCCACAGTAAGTCAAGAGCTCACACTCTTTCCTGCTCTGATGTTTGATGCGAACACTAACTGAGGTTCTTCACCTGCACGAGTTTATGCACTGCATTGCTGCAACTGTTAGCTGATTGGATAACTGCATTAATGAGCATACAGGTGTTCCTATTAAAGTGGCCGCTGTGAGTCTGTGTATAGGGAGAAATGGTACGTGCATATACCTGAAATGTATATGAAATCCAACAATGTGACTGCAGCGTGTAGTTGAGCAAGTAAGGAGATTTCTGCTTAATATTTGCTGACTGAATTCCCCAATACACAAATGTTTAGAGCCCACCTCCTGCTTCAGTGACAAACCACTCATCTGGGAGAGCATAAAATAGCAACCTTACTGAAGACAGCAGTAACCGGTCTTTTAGTAAGCTCATGGTCCATAAACCAGTCCTGTGATCAGATCAGCACAGACAGCTGCTACGATGAGGACATGAATAATGCTGCTGTTGTTCCTCGATCCCCATGTCTTACGGACATGTTTTATGATCATGTAATGCTACAGAAGCTTCCAGCACCTAACTAGAGGATCCGGTTTAGAATAAATCAACAGATTGTTTTGCATCTCTAACACACCCCCAGCCAGAAAAGTCGACCACAGAAATCCAACACCTACGTACCGGTGGACTTCCATTTTTGAAGACACAGTGCATCTTTCATTCAGGATGAAGCCAGACAACTTGCAGTGTGTCGGAGGCTGGAGCTGCATGGCTTACCCCCTGAAGCCCCGGCGCTGCAGATTCAATCCTGATCACACTCGCCTATTCATTGCCTTCGCCTGCTCAGAACGCATCGGTGATTCATTATTTAGAGACGGGTGCGAGTCAATGGTGTTTCTCCATGCTGCTCGCGTACTCAGTCCCACATTTCACTGTGTCGGATGGTAACCTGGCAACAGGCATTTGAGCGCTCACAGTTGTTAAGGACGATCACGTTGGGGGAAGATGAAACTGCTACACTGCGTTATAACTGCTCAACTAAGCAAGTTGTGTTTTAATTTTTTTTAAATAAAAGAAATCCTCTACACCCCTCCCTCTTCCCTCTCTTGCTCTTTCTCCTTCCTTTGCTTTTTTCCGCTCCTCCACCCCCGCTTTCCCCAGTCCCCCTTTCATCAGCGGTGAATTATCTTTCCCCAGCATTGCATTCTCTTTGATATGGTGTGTGGCTGAGCCAGGCTGTCACAGAAGTACAGCATTCAATCCAGCAGGCTTATCTGTAATACACCATTATAAAAATATCATGCAACCTTTACAAGCCAACTAATACAGCAAAACCTCAGAAGGAACCATTCGCTGAATAAGTATTCCAGTTTCACCTGGACATGGAATATGAACTTTGTATTTCCATGCTTGTTAGAGAGGATAAATATCCCTGCTGTTGGCTGACCAGCATATTTACAGCAAATTCTCCATGTGATGGATGCACTCCAGGGTTTTGTAACTGAGCATGCTGTAAAGTATTGTACAATGAACAGTCCTAGTAATGACTGGACTCCATGAGAAGCAATTGGAGACCCACAAGAAAATTAGAAGAACATGACTTTGAGAGCTGTACACAAATAGATGAAGCAATAAGAAACCAACACCCCACTACTGCAGACTTCTGGATCCAGCACTGAGCTCTGACTACTGATCTGCTGGAGGTCCTGAAAGCCACCTGCACCTATAGGGTACCAATGAGCAAGCAGGTCAGGGGGAGTGTGCGAGTGTGGGAGATTTGGAGCTCAAAGTGAGCAGCACACATGGTACAGAGGAGGATGTGGCAGTACCTCTGCTCCAAACTAGGAATCACAGTGGGATAATCGCCAGTTCAGGTTTCACTCTCAGCAAGTGCAATATTGGCACAGATAAAGAAAGAAGCATCTTCAAGTACATGCTTAACATAAAAAGTCAAGGCTTGGTAAATATTTAGTTGGAAATAACTCCTTAATACTGTAATAAATGCTACAGCAGTGGTCACCAACCCTGTTATCAAGAGCTACCTCCCTGAAAACCAAACCCCCAAGCAAAACCGTGCCGCTGACCACCTAATCGCTGCCTTAAGAAGTTCTCGATCGGCTGAAAGAGGTGTGTGGGTTGGAGAGGAAACCTGAAGGTAGATCTCCAGGCACAGGATTGGTGACTGCTGATTGGTCAGTGGGAGTCTTGACACTCAAATCTCAAAATAAAATGCATCATCCCATTTATTCCCCAATTAAGTTATCCGCTACTACCACTAGTCCATCCCCACTGCATGACCGCTACCAACCAGGTAGGTTAAAGGTTCCTCTGAGACGTGTGAAACTACCACTTTAACGTCACAAGGAAGGGCTTGGGATTCAGACTTCAGGTAATTATACACTACTGAAAACATACATATGAAAACTGTACTTCATTTCTGCTAATAAAGAATCCAAATCCTACATAGTTGCCCTTTAACTCTAGATTTACTTTGGAAAGTATGAGGTAACTGTTTAGTTAGAATGAAGACATCACTTATTTGCGTGAGAAATGTTGCTGTGCTACAATCACAAACAAATCAGCATCTTTTTTTTTTTTTTTTTACCAATTACTAACAGGATATGAATCAAGCTGGTGGGCAGGAAGCTGCATGTCCTCATTTAAACTGATCATGACATCATTCCTTAGCTGATCAGCTAAAGGCAGCACTCAACCCCACAAGGTGAGACAAATTGCTGTTGTAGAGAAGATTAGCGTCCTGCAGGTGTGTGTGTGTGTGTGTGGTTTTCTACTGCAGCATTATACAAGAATGTAGTACATTTATATCTTACAAGTCCTTACCTCACATTAATATCTACTCACCCCGGGCGTTAAGACTGTCAGTGTATTATATCCAGCAGGATGGGAGTGGGATACTGACATACAGACCGAGGGAGCAGAGAGAGAAAGCAAAATGATTTGGTGCTAGCATGGTTTGCAGAATAAGTCTTTCGGTGTCTTCAGTTGAGGAAATGGATAGCTACTACATGAAACATTTCTCTTCACTGATATTTATAGAGCTTCATACTGTACTGCACAATACAGAGGCTAGATAAAGCATGGCGTTACCTTTTATTACACTATAAAATCTATAACATTTTCTTGTTAACTTTACATTCTGGAATTGCAGACCTGTTAACATTTATTTTTTTAAGAATCGTTTTTTTTATAAAAACCAGCAATGCAAAAAAAAATTGACTGAACCAAAAACTTGGTATCAAAAACCATCCAGAACTTTCAGGAATGTACCTGTAAACCTTGAATAAATTTTACTGCAACACTGAACATTTCCACTTTCTCTGCCATACCTGAGGACATCAAGAAACAAAGAGAAACTAGAGATGGCACTACACCGTTTCTTCGTTTCTGATACCGATACTGAAACCTTGTATAGACGCTGATACCGATACTCCTCTAGGATTTTGTTTTGCTTTAAAAACTACTATGCTTTCTAATTATTTA
The DNA here is from genome assembly GCA_030068355.1 of Notoglanidium maculatum. Classification (NCBI taxonomy): domain Eukaryota; kingdom Metazoa; phylum Chordata; class Actinopteri; order Siluriformes; family Auchenoglanididae; genus Notoglanidium; species Notoglanidium maculatum. The sequence continues at coordinate 372,590 of JAQQZX010000016.1, read as the reverse complement.
ACTTAAGCACTTCAAATACAGGACAAAATACAGAACTAAAAACCACAATTTACAAAACTGCAGCTTTGTTTATTCAGGTTAACCCTTTCACACACAAATCAATTGCATAGCAAATATAAAAAATATTATAAAGGATAAATACAATAAAAATCACTCCAAACAGAATGACGATCATTTCTTTATATGTAAGCATTTCCAGTTTCAAAAAACCTTTTCCAAATCTAATTACAAACTTTTCCAATTGTTACAGGATCAGATCGAATTCCTTCTTTTTCCCCTCTGATATCCGAGCCACAGTTTTGTGCCGATACTGATCCCGGGGTTCAGAACAGTTCCATCTAGTAACTAAAGACAATTGAACAACAGTAAATTCCACTTGTATCTGAGAAATTACCAACAATGGAAGCAACAATGCTGCAATCATGGAAACCTTGTTTCCACCTGCTTCCAAGCTGACAGCTGATAAGCAAAATGGCCAATATCAGCCAGATCAAAATCACTCACATATTTTTAAAAGGTAAGATTATAGAAGAGAGGAAAATTGTTGATACTACCAGAAATGTTTTCATTTCTGCATTTTTTTTTCCCAAACGTCACTAGTTCTGATGAGATCAGATTCCAGACCCACAGAGAACATCTGGAGCGATTCTGATCAGTTCACATGGGATAAGTGATCTCTGTAGAAACTGATGTATGCATGGCCATCACACACTGCATACACCTTGAATTAATACAAAATTACTGTTTTAACCTTTGTTAGAACCTCTTTTTGGACTTGTTGTGCTTCATCATTCACATGACTCTAGCAGGTACGTACAGGACATTCATGTGCTAGGACTCAAGAGCTCGCCTAAAACTCCTTGGTCCTGTTCACACTCGGTTTTATAATGCGTTTTGGGCGATCGGGTCACAAGTGGACAGCCGAGACACAGCACTGTTTATACTTGCGTCCCTCATGTCTCCATGATGTCCAGCTGACCGCTTGTGTTCAGGTTTCATAACAGCCTACGTCACGTCCACTAAAAGGTCAAAGGATCCCGCGCACAGTTGTTACGTCAGTTCTGTCACCAGACAAGTGCCAGATTTATTTAGCACAGGCTTGCTAAGAAAACAAAAATGTTTTAAGAGCTAACATGCATGTACAGGCTACTCCAACTATTGACATTGCTTCTGTTCATTTTTTTCAAGCACTGGAGCGCCGTCACCAAAACGACCGTCACGTCCTGCCCTGATGATGAATTTTCCTGTTACGTCCTTGTCGTCAACGCATCAGGGCACATTAGCGTACAACTAAAAGACACGTGATCAAATCTACTAGAAATCTACCAGACTACTTGGGCAAGCGGTTTGAGTGAATGCATCTTAGTCGCTGGACATTTACACTCCTATTTAGCGCTGTTCACTTGTGGCCCAATCGCCCAAGACGCATTTTATACGTTATTGTGGTTCGGCAGGAGACAATAGAAAAACACCATGAATTCGGACAAGATATATTTCAACTAGTGGTATTTGGATATATATGGACAGCATAATCTTTCCAGACATGGGAAAACTGAAAGTCCGTAAAAATGTCTGACGTTACTGATTCGGACAGAAGTGAAGTCTCTTTTTATTACACCTGCTTCGCATGTAAAACTAATCCAGTCCAAATAGGGCAAAAGCATGCAATGCAGCTGTCGTCTACGCGCATTCATTAACACACCCTTAGGCTACATTACACAAATACTCTGCAGGAAACCAGCTTCATCACCTAATTCAACAATACAAATGCAGCTGAATGGAGAGTTTAATATGTAATAAAAACCGGAACAACTTAAACACCGCTTATTACAAAGTTAATAAAATTACAAAGCCCACTCTATTTAAGGCAGAGTTAATGCTCAGAGTTCTGGACAATCCAGCTATAAACGAGTTCAGTTTGTATGTTAGTTCTTTTAGAAACCAAAAAAGATTGTTTAAAGATTGATCATGTGGCACAGAACAGCTGAATCTTCTCCTGATGTTGACTTACGCGTCACGCGTCATCGCTGCATTCCTCTAAACCTCCACCTGTGAGGAGAATGTCTTCCTGACTCAGTCTTCTGTGTCTCGCTGTGTTCCGTTCGCAGTCCGTCTGCTCTGCGAGCCTCCCAAACAAGTCTCTAAGCTCCCAGCAGAACCCCACCCTTCAGAGCTAAATCTGGACACTTGTCCAGCCCCCTAAAGAACGTCTCGCTCACCCCAGAATAAACCTGCTGACCAAAAGGCATCATGAGCTCACTTCATGTTTCAAGGGTCTCAGAAACCCTCTGCCTGTCACTCTCTCTCATTGACTTCCCAAATGAGGACGAGTCAGGGAGTTCAAACACTTGAAAAACACATCTATTAAATACTTACCAATTAAAGGCTTCCTCGGCTTCCTTGCCTGTGATTTCTCCAACTATTTTTTTAGTAAACAGATCTTGACCAGGGGATTTAGTTTGCACAACTGTGTAATTTGGTCATCTGGGAACTTGAGGCAAACCACAAAGCAACAAAACAGCGGTACTGATCCAAACTAGCAGCTACGATATCGAGGGGAAATGGCACACGCAGATTATTTACCTTATAGCTCAAGACAAAGGAGTCTGAAGTTTTCCGACAGTTCAGAAATGCTTTTAATTATCCAAAGCTTCCGTTTCTTAGCAACATTGTGTTGCTACAATAATTCAGAAAAAAAAAAGAAAGAAGCTAGCACGTGCGCTTGTGCGTGCGGCTAAACCAGTTTGGCTCTTCCATTAAAATAACATGACGCTCAATCGCTGACCGCAAAGAAATGTACTCCGATTCCAAATAAAACTGGTGTAGCTTGGTTTGGGGGTGAGTACACTGGCATCACAGGATGTGCACGCATGGCTTGTTTCTTAAGCTGAAGAGGCCTGATCCAGGCTCGGGGGAAAAAACACCAGTCTGTCTCCCTTTTGAGTCTCGTCCGCCCACATCGTTCACACCATAATCCTTAAATCTTTTAATATCACGTTGATAATGCTCAGCCAGACTACAAAAAAAACAAACAAAAAAAACCTCCATGCACAAAGACGAGGCCTCACAGCAGGACACTAGCCGTAAACATGATTGGAAAGATGTTATTTCAAAGCAAAGTACCTGTATAAACAAAGATGTGAAGGCAGTGTGGAATAGAGCCTTGATTGGTGTCTCTACCACACAACTGTAAATTGTACTTTCTGTTTATATACACATACATTACACACGATTTGCTTTAATGACATCTTTATGCATTGTGATCCATCTCCCAGGAAGCGTCTGCTGTTGAGGAGTTACACAAAACTTCACAAGCATGAGACGGCAACATGCTACCAAACAACTTGCACGAGTAAAACCTGTTCTGCCAGTGAACATGTAATTACGGCATGTATAAAAACATCAGTAGGTTAGAAAATGTCAAATCTGATCGGATAGCGATGCAGGATCTCACGGCATTATCAGAGTCATCTCAGCCATCATTTTAAAAAAATGTTGGTTTCAGCCAATGAACAAGAGCCAAAGCATTTGAAACATAAAACATGTACTTTGTTATTCAAATTCTCCCTTTTGTGCAGATTTAAATGAAGCCAGCATGTTTTACAACGCTGACTGAGCGACCTTGCCATTGTTCCTTTGCAGCGTGTCCATTCCCATCTCGTGAGGATCCCTGATCACACACGTAACAAGGCACAGATGGAGTGAAGACTGAAGCACAGCTGTAAGTTCATAATGGGAGAAGTGCACCACCGCCGGAACGTTAATCATTTCTTCAAACAAACGCCATCAACAACCTATAGAACAAAATTCATTAAGGCTTGCACTGAAACTTTTAAACCATTTTAATTACTACAAACTTGAGTGATGATACACTATCACTAGCCTTAAAAAAGAAAAAAAAGAACTGAACGTAAGTGGTTACTCTGAACAATACTTTCACACATTCTTATACCTCCATTTAATCCCTCACACTACAGCGATAGGTCTGATTCTCTTTTCTGAGGTAATCAAGTCCACATGGAGGTGAAACGGAGCTTTAGCACCAAACATGGCAATAGGAGTGTGATGAGTCATGCTCCCAGTTAAGCTGCTTTAACCCCCCAGGTTTACCTCCCCTCCCTCTCTCCTCTCTCCCTCTCTCACATCCCTTTTGCTTTCAGTGTTTTAAGTAACTTGGCACTAAGAACTCTTGCTCCCTGCACGGTTGTGGATGTACTCATGTCTCCACATTCCTTTGCTGCCCCTCCTGACGAGAGCTCGGTTCACCACAGCGATGAATCCAACAAACCGCTTTCCATATTAGAGCTCAGGAAAGCTGCATTCTTTCACCCCCATCGACCTCAGTGCAGAATATGAGGAGAATGAAGGTTTTTTTTTTTTTCCCCTTTTTCAACTGTGTCTGACTGAGAGCAACTTATTTGCACTTAAGAGCCCATTTCATGGTTCCAGAACCAACAAAAGAAACTAAAAGTTTCACACCTCAAAGGCATGTACACACATACTGTACATACATACTATATAATGCACAAATTCCTCAACAAACAAAAAAAGGAGCATTTAATTTGGAAAGACTTGTTTCAAGAAAATCGCAAATAATTGAGAAAATGATTACAGGATAGCAGATTAGTAAGATCAGTGGTGTCCACCCAAAAATAAAATAGAATCCAGTGTTTGGTCAATCAGACGTTTTTACCCATGAGCCCCGCATGTATAAACATCTGGGGATCCAAAAGTGAGAACTGATTACAGGTACCATAGCAATAATTGCTAGTGTACAATTTGGCTAACTAGGCAGCACCTGAATAATAAGAGAATATCTTTGAAACGCAGGATTTCATAAGTGACGGGTTTGAACCTACGCAGTGTGTCTCCGAGACACACTGGACCCATGTCACGCCTGCGTAGCTGTAAATATTTGTGCTGTGTACAAGAAAATGGACCAGTATAGTAGAGTGCATAACACTTCACTGTGTGTGGAGTCATCTCGATGCTTACTTTAACCTGGTCCATGAAGGTTAAAATGCTCCTTTGCAAATGAGCACAGGGAGGCAAAGCACCATCATCTCAGGGATACAACACCACTAATCCCGCTGACAGCGATTGTATATTTAAAGCGGCCAGTCGGCCCCGGAACCTTAGTTACGCAACAGTTGCCAGCAGAGGCCACGTTGGGGGGAGGGAGACAGAGAGACAGGGGCAGGGGGAGAGGTATACAACTCTAACTGCCCCATTCTGGTACTAACATACATCAGAAGTGGACAGCTGAAATGCACAGCCTGCCATGTTAAACGCCTCTCCAGTGAACACATCTCCACTGATCAGATTCCACACGTCATTTCCAGTGCACGAAGGAGGTCAAGCACATGGATTACATCAGTCTGTTCCATTGATCCATTAGCCTAGCAGTGGAGAACTCTACTCAGTGCCATTTCATTTACATTTATGTCATTTAGCAGATGCCCTTATCCAGAGCGACTTACATATATCTCATTTCTACAGTTGAGCAGTTGAGGGTTAAGGGCCTTGCTCAAGGGCCCATCAGTGATAGCTTGGCAGTGCCGGGCATTAGACATATATATGAAGCAACTACTACTACAATAGCGTACGATTCACCCCTGCTGCTATGCTATTCCACCCAATTTGATTCAACACAATGCAACTAAACTCAACTCAACGTGATGACTTATTTTGAAATCCCACTGATGAGGCAGAGAGATCTGATGACAATTGGCCACTGACAGCAGTGGAGAGGAGAGCGTACTAGAGAAACAGTTAAGAGAGGAAAAATCAATCTAATTAGAAAATTACTGGTCACGTTTTTTAAATAATAAAGGCAGTGCTAATAATTATATATTAATAAATTGGATTTTACCGATGCAAAGGTGTCAGAAACGATGCATCCCGAGATCATCCTAGCAGTAAAGTCATTACCCATTGTACTCTGACCCCATGGCTCAGCAGTAAGGTAAACACTCTGCAGTGCTTATTTACATTAAAAAAAAAGTTTCTGTAGCTTCACTCTGACTCTGCATGCACTTAATCACAATGTGCACTGTGAAGCTCAACCAAAAGACTAAACTCGAGGGTATTCATCAACACTACATACTGAGTAGTTCTGGGTCATTAAAACGAGTCCCTAGTGGAATATGTTCAGTATTTACAAATGCACTTTTACACTAGGGCTCTGCTCCAGACATCCATGTAGGTCACTACATCGCAGGCTATAATCCCTGCCCAGGCATTTTAGATGAAATTAAAAACTTGGTGCTGCTTTTTGATTCCAGAGCCATGCAGTCTCCCTTTAGCATAAAGAAAAACTATTTTAAATGGAAACAGACTGGTTACTATGAGCAAGCGAGCGAGAAAGAGAGAGCGCGAGAGCGCGAGAGAGAGAGAGAGAGAGAGAGAGAGAGAGAGAGAGAGAACGAGACCGAGCGAGCGTGCGAGAGAGAGAGAGAGAACGAGACCGAGCGAGCGTGCGAGAGAGAGAGAGAGAGAGAGAGAGAGAACGAAACCGAGCGAGCGTGCGAGAGAGAG
>JAQQZX010000016.1:355289-365953 GCA_030068355.1 Notoglanidium maculatum | reverse complement strand
GAAGGGAGAGGGGGAGTGAGAGAGAGGGAGAGGGAGAGAGGGGGGGGGGAGAGATGGAGAGCAAGAGGGAGAGAGGGGCGGGAGGGAGAGGGAGAGAGAGAGGGAGGGAGAGCAAGAGGGGTTTATCAGAAGACTCCAACAGCTCCAAAAATCAGACTCTGTCAGCACAGACTTGACTGTCAGTCAAAGCAATTACTGCAGTGAAAGTGTAACCTCGGTGTAATGTAATCACCATTTTTCTCACAGACATTCCACTCCTCCTTACATGAAGGTATCTCCCTCACCATGACTTTTATAAATCAGCTTCTGAGCTCAAGAAACCTAAACTGGGCACAGGGAAAATATGAGCCTAACAACGAACCACAGAGCTCGAGAAATGTTCCATGCCGTTTCCATCCAGCCTTCCGTTTAGACAAACAGCAGCTAAAAATCCAAAGAACTGCATCTGTGGAAAAGCTATATGCTGCTCACACCAATGCAAGCTTAAAACACCACACATGGACCGTGGGGTCAATATTCAGCCATGAATGTGAAAATAAATATAAAGTTCCAAAGAGAACTGTTAAAAATTACAGTCCGAGTTGAACTGAAGGACAATTACTGAAAGCAACACAGTTCCTCTGGGGTATTAACACTCATCTTACTGGTGATAAATTATGCTGATTAGCATGGTGAATACTTCCAGTCATCACTCTCTCTCTGCATTCACTGAATGTGTGGCCAACATGCAAACTCCCTTTCAGGCCTGTTCTTTTATACACAAACTCAACAGTAATTCATTGTGAAATGGTTTCATGCGAACAATCACCAAAAAAAAAAAAAATTATCGAAATCATAGTTAAACGTTGGACTCGGAGGAGACCTGTTTGCTGTGCATGTTGAGGACAAAAATATTCATCAAATGAACGGCACAGGATGGTGTAAGAGATGCGGTCGTTTATGAGTGAAGCACCAACAGACTCCAAGCGCACAGCCACTCATCCGTTTGATTCGAAATCCTGGAATAATGGTTCGCAACTTTTACTGTTTTTTGTTCTTTCGTTTCTACAGTGACGACGTCTTTCCCTGGACGCACGCACGCACACGCGGCTGAGGAGAATCCTCCTGGTGCAAGTGTGGGGATGTTCTGGCTAACTTACAGAGGACCAGAGAAATCTGAATGAACACTTGAACTTGGCAAAACATCTTGCTGACGAATATCCGGAGCTTCACTGAGAGTTAAACAGAATCATTATGATGAAAGTGTTCTATGGATAGCCTCTATATGTTAGCGTAGCTTTTCTAACACAACATTACAGTATTTGAGAGTTGCTATCGATTAACTTCATCTTCATTATAACATCGCAGAGTGAGGCAAATATTAAACTAAAACATCGCTCCACGCAAACTTAGGTAAAGGAGATGTTGAGAACAAAAATAAGTCAGATACTACATGGGTGAAGAAACTAGACCACAAAAAAGTTCATTATTTGGCACTTTGGCAATAGTGGAAGCCATTGTTTTTGGTAATTGGGCTTCATGACGCTCTGATGTTTTCTTCTGAATCAGGACAACAGGGTACGGCTTGCCTTGCGTTGCGTTCATGCTTCACAAATCATTCAGTGTCCAGCTGCCGCTTGAGCATAGTGGATTGTGTGTGTAGGTGGAAGGGTGTGGTCATCATGGACTATACTATTACCAAGAGAAGAGACAAACATGAATAAATATGATATACAACATCACAGGAAGATTATATTATGGTACACTTATCACCTTCGCATCTCAGCCAAGAAATTGTTTGAAACGCAGCCAAAAAATTGATTTCAGCTGCTGCAACAGTGTCATACATGAATCTTGTTTCTAGGCAAAGCCTAAACGTGGTCAGAACAAAGAGGCAAGGCTGCAATCACCACCAGAGTGTTGCTGAGAAAGCAGAATACAACATTTTGCATATTTCGAAAGCAGGAACAACCTCCGGCACATGAGGATTCAAAGCACGGCGAGCAAACCTCTCCCTCTGAAGCAGAACAATAAAACATGACTCTGCAATGGCCCTGGTCAATTTATTTTTGGCCAGCAGCAATCAGCAATAAAGTGAAGGAACAGCACCAGAAACGTCTGTCTGTCAATGCCAGAAAAGATCGACATTGAAAAGAGCCTTGGGTTAAAATAAAAATATAATAACGTGCTAAAAAAAGACATAAGATGAGCTGCATCTATTTAAAAAGATAGATGAGTACATAGTAGAGAGCGGAAAGAATGTCTTTTTGTTATTCCATCTGGCCTGCTTTTGTATCCTTATAAGTTGGAAACCAAATGCCTCAAAAGCCTGCCACAAAGTCGTGTGTATGAGAAAGACAGTCCGTTTCACAACACTGAGTCGTATCCAGCAGTACTACAGAAAGTCTTGCTGCTGGCAAAAATGGTTTTCATATCATAGCGTTCTGTTCACATTAAAACACACTGACGGGGCTGTAATTCAGCGACCACAGCGAGAACTAAATCATGGGACTAGGACTACATTTCTTAAAACAAATATTTTTGGCTAATAGTCAACATGACAGTGTGCTGATAAAAAAAAAAGCGATCTTTGACTTCCGTTTCAAAAGTGAATACCAGACGTACATTTCCACATCTTACAGCTGATCAAAGTCAAGACTGTGGAACTTTCTGCCGAGAATCTGTCAAGAACTCCGAGTTAATAAAACCAGGACATGCGTTCATGCCAAACTGGTCAGACTACATTTCATACAAGTCACCCATTTCTGTTTATTACCTGTTTGACCAAGAGACTCTTAGCTACTGTGATCTGACCTGCACAAAATCTGACCTGAAAGAAAATAATAAACCCTCGATGTTCATTTCCATTGGAAAGGAGTAAAAACACCGATATTCTGAATAACGGGAGGCTGGAGTCCATTTCTGTCTGACCAGCAGTTTTAGATACTCCGTTGCACTGCAATACATTTTCCTAACTCGCATGGACGAGTGCACAGATGGAGTGGCCCGAGTGCGATCAGCAGATTTCATGCACGAGCTATTTTTTCCTAGTTGCTTGATGGGAAAGAAAAAAGCCCTACATTTTATTCTCCTTCCCAAAACAGAAGTTTTTCTCGGTTTTGTTGCGAGTTTAAACTTGCTCTTCATGGCTGTGACACAAGCGGATACTGTATCTAGAGCATGTGCTTCTGAATCCCACCACCTGCTGCACTACATACACCGACCCAAACGTGGCAATCGCTAGAAAGATTTAGAGTTTTATCAAATAAAGTCTGAACTAGACAACTATAAGCCGTCATTAACTCTCTGGCTACGACACACAGTTAAACATGTCAAGAGAAAATTAAGATGTTATTGTTGAATAACAGATTTTATCTGCGTTATGAGGACAGAGCACCAGATCTTGAAGCTGAAACTGCCGCAAACAAACTGCTGACTTTCTGCTGAGCGATTTGTTTCCCTTAGTCCTTATTAATGCACTCATCAAGGTCACCAGGCGTTATGACATTACCTAGCACTACCACCTGCCACTTTTTTAGCCTGTAATCTCAGGTTTTCAGACAGCACTGTGGAGCTTTTGCCCAGTGGGTATTACATATAAAGACAAGTAGTTATCTGTCCTCAGGTCTGAACCAAACCCTCAGAACAAACACTCAGGACATCTCTCTGTTTCAACAAAATGACAAACTATAAATACTCAAACTAGTCTTACAAGTACACCACCTGCTGCATGCCCTAATCTCAGCATGCAAACCTGTCCAATACCTGCATCTGTTTTTTACTCCGTTTTCTGCATCTTACGCTTTGCACAGACTGTAAGCAGAACAATATTAAGAGCTTAAAAGAAGATATAAAAATGGCACAAACTTGCCTCATCCTCACTCTCGCCTCTGGTCAGACTGGTCTCCTGGAGTAATGTGAACAGCTGCCCTAGTTGTGTTGTTTTTTTGTTTATTTGTCGAACCCCTCCTCTCGTGTGTAACCTTTCCCACCCCAATGAGTGTGTCAGGGCCACAACATTTGGCATCAACCACAAAAGGCTCTTCTTAGGCAGTGAATCTTCTCAGCAGTTCAGCTTTACAACTTTTGCTCTGAAACTTGACTGCGTTTGGATTACACTGCACATTTTACTCTTTATGCTAGCCTTTTGTTCCACTGTAGTGACCTGAACCATGTTTCTAACGAAACATGCCAAGCAGAGAAATACAAACGACTTAAAAAATAATAATAACAATAATAATAATAAAACCATCAAATTGTTTTGAAGCAACAAACCGAGACACAGACAGCAGCTTCACACCGAGAGAGAGAGAGAGAGAGAGAGAGGGAGAGAGAGGGAGAGAGAGAGAGAGAGGTGTCCACTTCAGCTGTGGACATTAAACACGCATTCAGGTCACAACATAACGACATGGTGTAACGACGTGTTTCTACTCGGTGTGAAGGTGTAGCGCTTTATTTCTTCACCGCAGGATGAAGTGAAGATTTTTTCTGCGTGTGAAATATCGGCGTGGTTACTGTAGCAACACGCCAAACACCACTGCAGCTGCTGCAGGGAAAAGCGCAGGCTGTGGAGCCTGACACACACACACACACACACACACACACACACACACATCCATTCAGAAGCTCATCATCTGGCTGCTAAATCACACAGTGTGTCGGACCGGTCCCAGCTGAACCACAGTGTTTCTCAGCGCTCCATGACTGTGTTAAAGCCTCCAGATCCCCAGGTCCCTGCTGCCCTGTCTGCTCCTTACCTCATAATGATGCTCTCCTCTGCTAGTCTGCACGCTTCTGGAGATTTGTACAAAGCCAAAGCACACAGTTGGTCCGATTTGAGAGTTGTGAGAAGTTCGCACTTGGCCGCGTCCGAGCACAAAGCCGGAGTTAATCAAGGGGAGAGAGAGCGCGCGAGCGACCCAAAAACTAACCAAAAATAAAAATAAAAGCGAAAACTGAAAACAAAAACACACCGATCTACATGAAATATCAAAAACAATCTGCGTATATCGAGTGAGATAACATGCAAGTGGGTTGTTTTCTTCTCTTTTTTTGTCGCTTTACTGTTAACGCTCAATGCTCCCAAAATGCGGCCGCGTGCCGCTGGAGTCCTCGCGCGGCTCCCGGACTGACGCAAGGCTTTTTTTTTTTTTCTTTTTTTTTTCCTGCGCTACGTAAAATACGTAAAATACGTAAGAGACGCGCAGACGCGCTGGCCACGCCCCCATCCAATTTCAGGAATTTAAAAAAAGGGGAGTCCTGCTGTAGGGACACTACAGGAGGAGCGGCGGTGCGGGCTGCTTTTTAATTAGAAAGGTCATTATTTAAAAGAAAATCAGTATACTGTATTCTTTTTTTTCTTGCTCAGGAGTTTACTAGACTGCACTTTTATGACTCCACCATCTACCCATCTCTATTTGTAGAACAGTGCAAATACCGACGTTCTACTTCTAAGCTCTTGGTAGTACGTTGTCTTACCTGATTTACATGTCAATGAACATCAAGAAAGCTCTATATTTTCTCTATATTTTCTCTGTATGTAAAGGGAAAGAGTTCAAATTCTTAGACCTCTTTGTGTCTAACTCTCGCAGATTGCTACATGATCTCCCATAAAAGGGACATGATTTTTATAAGTACATAATGTAGTCATACAATAAATTACTGCAAAAATCATTCAAAAATACTAAGTTATTATTTTTACTACAATCATTAGTAGTAGTAGTAATAAAAACAATGATAATGGTAATAGTGTACACTTTTAATAATCAATATAGTGAAAAGTCCTCTTTTTTTCTCTTGCTTCAGGAATGGAATGTGCATACCAATGATATGGCTATAAACTGGGACTTTGTTTTCCTTATTAAGAGGGAATGTACAGTACATATTGGAACACAATCATGTACAAGATACAATTGACACAGTATTATGTAGCATCAAAAATGTGTCAGCAGGTAATTTGCTAGAGTGCTGATATAACCAAAATGAAATGATTCGTGGGATGAACATGCAAACCTCCTTTGGCAAGGACATTTTATCTACCATCCACTGAGGATGTGAGGCACAGTACAGGCCACAGCTCCAAATGTTATGGCTTAGGTTTAAGACCCTTGTTTCTTAAACTGCATTTAAAACAATGTAAAGTTCCTTCTTCTGGCCTAATGCAAGTCACTTAGATCAGAAGAATAACCATACACTTAAATTAGCTGAAGGAGAAAACATGAAAATAGCTGAGCAAAATACAAAAACATCTCCAGGTTTAGTTTTAATATGAAGGTTTTGAAGGCTTTTGTGTAAAGGCTTTGAAGTAAAAGTCAATCCTGAGATACTGGTGTGTGTACCACAGCTGACACAAGTGAAAGGTTTTCTTTTTAAATCTTATACCCTGAGAGTCAGTCACGGATCAAACAGTCCACATGTGGCTATTTTGCAGTCTTGTTTGGGCCGTTCGTTATACGTGGGCACCTCTTCTAGTCTCCTAAGAACCTCTGTGCCTTCAACAAGTTGCCTGAGGGAGAGAGGAAAATGCAATATTGAGAAAAATACAAAGACTCCATTTCTGTTCTTTTTTTTAAATTGGTGTTAACTATAAAGTCTTTCTATACCATAGTTTTCTGATTATAATATTTTTGGCTCCATGGTTTTGAATTCTTTCACTGGATTCTTAAGTTCGTGTCCATTATGTCTCAAACAGGACCTACACTGATAAACGGCAATGAATAGTATGGTAAAGCGTGCACTCCCCAGCACAGTAAGTGCTGCTTTATTTTGTTCTGTTTTCATGAAAATGTGTACTCCCTCCTTCAATACGATGTTTTTATGTTCTTTTTTTTTTACTTTCTTTTTCCCATGATAGTATTTTTGATTATAGTCTTGTCTCCACCCCTGTCCTGTCATTGGTGTTTTACTATTGTACCCAGTTTCCGCCAACATGGAAGGGGTTCTTGAATCAATTCCGCTCAGGATTTTTTTTAACCTTGGTAACAGCTAGTGAACCAGCCCACATTTCCACCAGTTTTGAGTGGAACCATTGTGATCAAGGATGCGCCATCAATGGAGGGAGTTGCACATTGCACAACGGAACTAAACGATAGGGGCAAGATGGCGGATTGGACTGATTACCTGCGAGCTTTTGTTCGCTTATTCCAGATCTTTATCATGATTTATCCTTTTCCATTGCCTTCTTCATTGTTCTGCTCCAAACTAATGACATGCCCACTGATGTCGTCACGGTTCACATTGGAAAAAACAGCTATCTTTTGGTTCCAACTTTTCAGGTTCCCAACCAATTTATTTTTGGTCAAAATGGTCTGAATGGTTTAAAATCTGGCATGTAAAACATAACAAAACCCATTCCTTGTTTGTGGAAAATGGATATGAGTGTGTCCTGGTGTTCAGAGTTCATTCCCTTGATTTGCTTGTCTATTTAGATCCTCCTCTGTCTTTGCGTCATTGCAAAGTCCTGTCCGTTATCTTGTGTTACTAAGCTTTGTTTTCCCTTGTTTTGTTTTTTTTGCCTATCTCTCATGAACATTACATAACTATAATGTACAGATGCAAAAGAAGGAAAATGTGCACAGTGGTACGCAAAGTTTCTTGAGAAAGGGAAAGGGAAAAAACTTTTTTTTTCTGACAGCTACGAAGCGCTCTGAAATTGTAGAAGATTAAACGAGTTCTCCACCAGGATGTGATATTTAATCTAACACAAGTCCAAGATAGCACTGATGAAACACCTACCCAAAGGCCACATATTTTTTGTCCATCCACAGGGCTGGCTGTAGTGTGATGTAGAACTGAGAGCTGTTAGTGTGGGGACCCCGGTTGGCCATGCCCAGAATGCCTCGCTTGTTGTGAGACACAGAGAAATTCTCATCTGGGAACATTTAATCAGTTTCTGATTATATAATTAGCATATTTCCATACAAATCTTTTATAAATTTTACATACATTTCTGGAAAATGTGTTTTCTTCAGCAAATTCTATTCAAAATTTAAAGAGGACACATCAAGATGCTACAGACAAAAGAGACTGGAACTCACACTGTTCATGTTTATTAGAGAAAAGTTCTTTGTTGCATAACTCTGAGGTTCTCAAAGGCAATAAATTTAAAAAGCTTTTAAACTAATGATTTACTTCCTACTTGTATGTATACGTGTTATCATAGTGTATAGTTATTTTTTTAAAGGTTTATGACCCAGTTACTGCATGGACAATAATCATGTACCTTCAAATGTTGGACCATAGATGGACTCCCCACCATCGCCTCTGCTTTGTACGGTTATATCTGTAATACATTCAAAAAATTCAAATCTAATAGATCAGCCAAGACATTTGTGCTCATTTTGTTTCACAATGGCAGTAACAAGGCTAATGTGGCTAATGTTATGGGCGTCTGCATCACCCACCTATCTGTTCCTGTGTGTGTGTGTTATAGTAGAGTACCTCCTCCCTGCACCCAGCCATTAGGAACTACTCTGTTGAATAAGGAGTCCTTATAGCAAAGTGTGAGTCCGCTTTGAGAGGTGCCTGCCTCTCCAGTGCACAGGGCTTTAAAGTTTTCACATGTCTTTGGACACAGATCTGAGAAGAGCTGAGAAAAACACAAAGGACTTAATCAGAATGCCCAAATATGACAAGGATTGTTCTAATCCTCAGTTTTAAGAAATGCCTAAAATTAACTGCGGAGTTCATACAAACATTCAGTTGACTCTTAAGAAGACCTCACCTCAAACAGCATTCTCCCAACTGCCTCTCCTCCAATCACAACATCCATATATACAAATATATGCTGTAAAGATAGATGGAAAGCATGAGTAACAGAATACTTCTGTATTAAATAATATAAGAAGATATCACACCACTGCCCTCTACTGTTTAGCATATGTTGTCTGCAGAAAGTCTTATTTATGAATAAAGATAAATTGAATGGGATTATTTGTTAAATACTAAAAAATAAGTCCCTGAGCTGTATGCCACTCTGAAAAATCCTGTAATAGTAATTTACAGTCAGCTCGGAACTAGCTGAAAATCAGGCAAAGAAGAACATGATGATGGATTCAGGACTGATGTTGAAACTTCTTCCTTGCAGTACAGATAAGCCAATTATTTGTTCTCTAATTTGGTATGAAGCTAGTGAATGATAGTCAGCCTATTTATCCTTGTTAAGTGGTTTGTATCTGCTGTCTAGTGGTGAAGTTGTTCTAGCTAAAGCAGAGGTCCTCAAAGTGTGGTTGGTGAAGTGAATTTTATGTTGCTACAGTGGTGAAAATCACAAACAACACAAGTATACACAAATGTAAGTTATTATAGTATTACTGAGGGGTTTATTTTGGAATAATTAGCATGTTTGGCTGAACACTTCAATTGAATGGGATTAATCCAAACCTCAATAACCAATAAGCCAGTAAGTGTACCTATAAATAATAATAAATTAGACCTAATATGTGTGCAGAAAGTTTAGTTAATCTTAGGTTCACTCTCATGTGAAGGCTTTGTCTTAGATTTTGGTACGTGGCTTTGGGAATCTTCAGCCACAAGATTACAAAAGGTTGGATGAGAAGTTCTGGTGTGGAGCTGGTGTCCGACTGTTAAGTGGGGTTGAGGTCAGAGCTCTGTACAGGTCACTGCAGTTCTTCTACGCTGTTGAACCATGTCTTTAAGGAGGTCACTTTGTGCCCCTTAGTTCCATTAAAGTGGAATCTTTTAAACAATTCCAACTTTGTGGCAACAGTTTGGGGACGAACTATATATATAGGTGTAATGGTCAGGGGTGCACATACTTTTGGCCATGTAATGCATATTTGAGTCTGTCTTTGACTGACATATGGGAATGCAGATTGCTGGTGATGGGGAGCTGTGAGCACTCAGTGCTGGCACTAGTCAGCGGGGCTCAGCCTGCCTGCTGCTGGAGTGTACCCTGTGAGTGAGAGTACTCACCCCTGTACTGTGCAGGTGTTTGCTGTAGCCCTCCTGGGCGAGAGCTGTGTAAAGCGCTTGTGGACGGTAGAAGGTGAAGGTCCATTGTTTCTCTGCCCAACTGCGCAGCTGCTTCTCATCACCCAGAACAGTCCCGCTCACGGAGCACACGACATCACCGGGGTACTGCCACATCTGCCCCCTGAGCTCCTGCCACGACAAACCGGCGCTTTTATCCACATCAACTCAACCCCAACCATAAGGTTAATCAACCCTAAGGTTTTTCATGATCTTAAATAAATTAACATTACATGCAAAAAGACGAGCGAACCTTACCTTACTTTTATTCGTTATATAAACACGCCAGTCACTTTCAAGCAGTGGGAGAATGATGGGATCTGCAAATGAACTTGGGAATTTTTGTTTCAGACCCTGCATTAAAAGATAACATTTTTATAAACCAATCCGTAACAAAACGCTTTTCGTCAGTTACAGACGCGAAACTAAGCAGTATCATTTCGTCGAATAATTACCTCTGCAATACTTTTAGCCGCATGAAAATGATGAGTTTTTAACAAACCAACTATTTGTAATTGCGTTTCACACGCCATGTTTAACTACTGCGCGTCTAAGTGAACCGGCTAGTAAACAAACCGGGTGGTTTCTATGGTAACCGGAACGACTGGCGCGCTAAGATGACGTAGGTTTCTAGGTTACTCAAAACGCGCAAGTACGCACAGGCAAGTCAGAACAGGCAAATCTAATACTGTATA
>JAQQZX010000016.1:338091-355189 GCA_030068355.1 Notoglanidium maculatum | reverse complement strand
TTAGTCTATAGCTAGGTATAGTAAGTATAGTTTGATGGTGTTTGCCTGTTGATCAGCGGTCAGTCTGGCTAAAGACATTTAAAACCTTGTGAGCTAAAGTCGACGGAAACTACACGGACTTCAGTTCCCATGAGCACCTGCTGCCAGCCACGAGGACTGCAAAGGGGAGACAGGTGCATCTCGTTTATGGACTAATTATGCCGTGTTTTAAGACTGCCTTTGCGCTTCGTAATTTGCGAAGCATTAGTCTTAGTGGTTTTGGTCTGCCTATAATACTCTGTTGAGCGCGCGACCCCGGTTTCCGTTTGTGGATTACTCTCTCTGCCTGCCGATTTTGTACCTCTGCCTGTTGTGTTTTCAATAAACACTGTACAGCGTTTACCTCTGTCTCCGGACCCTGCACTTGTGTCTAGCTATGCCGCGACGGCGTGATCGCCGTGACAACTGGATCTTTCCTAATAGCTGGGGATTGCTTATAAGTATGAAAGTCCTTTCATGTCATATACTTTAAGTTGTATTGGGTGCACAGGATCCCCTTCAATGAGTCAACACTCAAGTGATTCCTTTCCTTGGTCCATTGTGTTTGCATCAGGGAAAAAACTCGCTCCGTATTAGCGTTGTGAGCAGGTATGGCAAAAATAGCTGGGCCATCTTCAGCAGCTCTGAGTGAAAATCATAATTGACCTCATAAAATATTTGGTCCACTTCTGGCGAGCCTTAAGACCAGTGAAATCTCCATCAGTCGGTCGGTGGCACCTTTATTAGTCACTGACACGCACGTGCCTGCGTTGCATGTCATGCACTCAGCTTCCCATGCATCGCGACCGAGACGAAAGCACGGGGATTTTTTTGTAATGTTTTTTGTAATGTAATTGTGCAATAGTCTACTATGTGCAATACAGTGAATTGTTCTTACCTGTGCTAAAACATTACTAAGTGAAATATCATTTGTTCTCTAAATGGGGTGCTAAATCACTCAATTACTTGAAACAACTTATGTGCAATAATCTTCATGTGCAATATTACTACTGGTCATAATATTTTTCTTTACTTAATATTACTTATTACTTAATAGTATTTAACTACTGTTGTTTCTCTAAATGCAACAAACTTCCACTTTGTCAATAGTCTTCCACTGTTTTTTTTCTTTCTACTGATTTTTACTTTTACTAGATTTTTGGACTTATTTTACTTTTTATTCTATATTGTTCTTGTGTTTTTGTGTCTTTGTGTGTTGTGGCAGTCATCACATAGCAATTTCCTGCGGGATCAATAAAGTTTTCTGATTCTGATGCTCCTTATTTATATTGGTTTAATAGGATATATATTGTGCACAAAGCGCAAGCAGGGACTCCAGCAGGACTAGCTAAAATAGAGAGCCAGAAGATAACAAAGGCATGAGTGCACCTGGGACATAAAGTGGCCTGCCTCTCCGACATCTGCAAACTGATAAGCATAAGTCAAATAAGACCTGAGATACAGCAAGGACAAGCACCACAAACAAGGACACACAGCTCTTATAAGAAGCCAGTTCAGAGGCTAGCTCTCCTCGTCGTGCTGGAAAATATTCCCGATTCCCCTCTAGCCTTCAGGAGAAGCTGGGGACCTGTATTGGGTAGAGAGCTCACTGGCAAAATGGAGGATTATTTAGCATGGAGCATTCATTGTACTATTCATCCTTCCTCATCCACATCCTTATGTCTGGAGTTTGTGTCTCACTTCCCACTGCATTGGATCACAGTGTTGGAGATTATAGACAGACTGTGACACCAACTCCAATGTTGGCCTGGCCCTGACACTTGAAGTGAGCCTGGAAAAAGGCACAGGGCTTCCATGAAGTCAACCAAAATCTCATAGCTCTCTAGAAGCTCTACACCACCTCTGCTCCCCTCCCTGACCCAGCCTGGGATACCCAGAGCCTGCTCCCCAAAATAACAGCTGACAATGATATAGAAGCATACCTGGGCATGTTTGGCTGGGCCGTCCACTAAGAAGGTTGGCCTTGCAGCGACTGGGGACTCATCAGCAGAGCACAGAGGGCCTACTATGTACTCCTGGCAGAGGAGGCAGCCAAGTACATCAAGCTGAGGGCTGAGATTGTCGTCTGCTGCAGCCTGTTGTCTGGCCGGGCAGCAGCAGCCGCATTCTACTAGCAGGCCTACTGCCTTTTCTGGGAGCCCCAAGCCCAGGTGGATGAGTTGCTGTATATGGCTTGCTTTTGGCTCCAGCCCCACCAAATAGATCGTCCAACGAGTAACAATGGACGAGTAACAATGGTTCCTGTGAGGCCTGCAGCTGGGAGAGCAGAAGGTAGTGGGGATGGTGGCTGCTCAAACCCCCAAGGGAATGGTGGAAGCCCTCAAGACTACCCTCTCCATCCTAGAGATGGGGAGGAGGGGACCTAGAACTGCCGGTTCGGCAGCCCAGGATAACTGGCCCCAACAACCTGGACCCATCTTCCACTCCACCCCTCAGCCTGGCGGCAGCTGCCCATGGCCCTCATTACCCTAATTGCAGACCACGCATCCCACTGGTTAGCCCAAAACAAAAACAACGTTAAAATAGCCTGAGGGTTTTTGTCTCTGCACGGTGTGACAACACTAGCTACACAGCCCCATCATCGGAAAGGAGCAAGTGCTCGGTGCTGGACAAAAATGCCCCTCCACCAGTACCAATGCCGTAGCAACGCCAGTACCATAAACAACGTTCATCATCAATGTCATAATTCTGTTTTTTATTAACTACTCTCAGCATGGGGCTGACATGATGACGCCCCACAGATCATTACTGAAAGCATGTTGGACATGCACACAGTGTTTCCTGCTCACCAAAGGATGACTGCTAGGAGAAGTACTGACCTCAACAGCTACAGGAAGATATTTGGAATATATTGGTAAGCACTATCATTTTCATATGCAATAAACACAGAACAATCTTAGGCATGAAGAAAAAAATATATTAGGCCTTCTTTTTTACACTTAATTATTGATCATGCCATGCAACTGCTCTGCAGCGACATCTGGTGGTCAGCTGACTCCTAATGCAGAGATGTCCCCAGCCCTTTACATATTGTGGAAGTAGGGAGGGTGCACTTATTTTTTCCCACCTGGTTTCTGAATATTGGTTTACATGTTGGAGGAAAATTTATAGATATTGAAGTCTGTTGTATTTTTTCTTGTTGCTTGAGATTATTTGTTAATTGAAGTTGGTGAGGATCACATAACTGTTTTTTTAGGCTCTGATAAATAAAAATATAAAACTGAAGGAGGGTGTACTTTCTTTTTACCAACTCTGTATGTATCTTAATTTAATAACAAGTCATGTGTGAAACTGGCAATTGCATGATTTTTTTTCTTTTTACTTAAAGGTTGATCATGGCTGTACTGATCCTTATCAATACAGCAAAACTACAGTATCATCACAGTAAATAACATTTGATTGCTGTAAAATTGCATCATGATAATCTGTTACAGTAAGTGTATGGTAAAATAAAACTGTAAAGTTACAGTAAATGTATAATAAAAAATAACTAAATTTACATGAAGTGCATGATAAAATAATTTGTACCATTACAGTAAGTGTATGTATAAGTAACATAAAATAACTGAAAAGATACAGCAAGTATACAGTAACGTGACAAAAAATAATTGTAAATGTTATGGGTTCCACCATGTGTGACTGGCATAACAGGTATTACGGTCTTGATATCAAAGGGGAAAATGATCAGACAGAGAGATGTGGTTTCACTGCACGGAATCTTCTGGAATAATGAGAGGAGGCCGATAATGGCGCATATGATACCCCACAGGCATAACACAATCTCACTGCTGCCCCCTACTGTCAAGGGGCAGATATAGTAAGTGCATTCCCACCAGAAAATAGTCACATTTGTACAATAAATACATGGCATAATATTTTTTATTTAAAAAAACATTTTCACCAATGTGACCACATATTATTGGGCATCACATAAAATTACACAGTGTTTTGACTCATTTAGTCAATGTGATGGTTGTGGCTGAATTCTCACACTCAGGGCCTTGTAATTTGGAGCATAGGTTGAGACTGCCAGCTTTGTGCAGTTCTTCAGTTGTCACACATGTGGTACTTTTGGCCTTAATAATCTTCATTTGTGAAAAAAACATTTGAACACTTCAGACTCTGATCAGAAAAGTCCTCAGATAACAACTCCATACTTTTCATTACTGTTGCTGAACCCTAGGTACACTGTTAATTTTTGTGTCTTCTTTGTAAGGTCCATGCATAAATTCAAAAGCAAAAACTATTGAATTCTTTTCTCTCAAATTTCACTCTTGCTCCTTGGGTCCTTGAATTTCACATGGTAAGTGGT
Organism: Notoglanidium maculatum; assembly: GCA_030068355.1. Taxonomy (NCBI): domain Eukaryota; kingdom Metazoa; phylum Chordata; class Actinopteri; order Siluriformes; family Auchenoglanididae; genus Notoglanidium; species Notoglanidium maculatum. Next base: position 350,838 of record JAQQZX010000016.1, on the reverse strand, counting down.
GTGATGGCAGTCCAAATTCCCTTATTCAACAACACTAAAGTCTGGTGACGTAAAGCAGACAGTCTTTTCTTTAACCACTGTAAAAGATTATACATTTGTTTAGAGATGACACATTTTGCTGGAGGTCTGTCCCGGGTTTACCCCACCTCTTGCCAGTCAGCTGATTTGCTCCAGCTTCTTCACAACCATGAGAGATGAGCTGGATGGATGGATGGATTTTTCTCTAAACTGGGAAAAAACAGTAAGTCTCAATATGGAGTAATCTGAATGAAGACAGCTAGCAGAAAGTCAGTTTAGTCAGTTCGTCTGCTCCGTGACCTTTGCTTTGGATTGTTACTGATTAACCAGGTTTGTTCTGAAACTATGAGTTATGCTACAAGAAATCAGAACAGCTGAGTGGGATGGATACAGTCCCATCCTAAAAGGCTAGCCTTACCATCAAAGTACTCCAATTGTTTATAAAACCCACATTATTTTCAGAGAACCACTTAGACATCCAACAATTCAGGGACCATAACTTGTAAACTGTAAACTGCGTCACCATGCCATACTGGGATGATGCAGAGCATACTATGGAATTGAACATCATATTAGCTAATTAACAGACCACCTCCTCCATATACTCCTATACACACACTAATAGTGGTCGCTGACTACGATATGTTGTTGGGGTGGCAGCAGCCTTCTCACCATGACTACAGATACAGGTCTTTGTTCAGGGGGGTGCAGAATGTGTGCAGGGTGGTGCAGGATGTGTACAGGGGGTGTGGGATGTGTGCAGTGCAGGGGTGTGTGGGATGTGTGGGATGTGTAGCAGTGCAGGAGGTGCGGGATGTGTGCAGTGCAGGGGTTGCGGGATGTGTGCAGGGGGTGTGGGATGTATGAAAGTTGGGTGTGGGATATGATTTCAAAACCATTTTTTACATGTTCGTCAAAGAAAACAAACCAAAGCCACTGAGTTTCAGGTGTAAAACAAATTTATGTTTTTATTAACTAATATTAACTAGTTTTATTAACTAATAATAATTAAATATGTTTTTATTAACAATAAAAGAACAATAAATGGGTCAATTTAACCCAAGGACCAAACAAGGGTTAAGGCACCAAGACTTCTCACTTCTCAAAAATAAACTGTTTAGAGTGCTTAAATACGCTGTACAAATGACAGTGGACAATGTTTTAAAAAGTTTAAATGACCTTATAAAATACATTGATAACAAGAAATTAAGCCAACATTACTGACTGAATTAATCAGCGATGGTTTTCCCACTGATGTTAGCATGAACAACAGATTGGTCAAGTAAAGAGATGATGACAAGGCTCCAGATTTGGTCAGCTGACCTGGGTAAAGCATGACTAATGTTATTCTTTAAGCAGTTAAGGTTAGCATTTTTGAAGTATGTACAGTGTTTTTCAGAGGAGCCTTAACTGATAATGCTGTCTTCTGTTTTGGAAACGCAATTTTCACTTTTTTCAGTATTCCAATTTTAAAATACTACTTGTGAATAAGATGCAGAAAAGAGGTGAATGCAGCAGAAAATGTCAAAATTTGTCCACCACACAAACAATATGTGAACTATTTTTATTTATTTATTTTTTAATTTCACTTCTGTCTATTTCAATTCATTCAAATTTAAAACAAAAATAAAAGTTGCAATTTTTAGTGCTCACAAATATAAAGGTTTTATTAGGTTTTATTAAGTTGTGCATTAACGGGAATGAGCTTTTCCACACTATATTAAGTTCAGATGTCATATCAATTCCCTCCAAGCTGCATCAGTCCTGATGCAGTTTTAGTGGAATCCTTCAAGGCAAGAAACCTGCGAAGCTTATGTTTAAAATCTATGGGAAGTTCATGAGGAGGCTTGTATTTCTGGGTCATAGTGGAACTCAGGTAGGAGATGAGTTCACAGTCATCCTCATACTGAACCAGCTTCTTCTTGTACTTTTTCTGAGTGTAGGTCAATTTTCTGCTATATGCTGTGAACATGGGAAAAATTTAAGAGTTTAACATTTTGTACAATGATGTACTTGTTGAGGGTAATTAAAAAAAACAAAGAAAGGCCTCATATTTGGCAAAGCAAGAGTTGCTGCCTCTTTCCCACTGAAGACTAAATATCTAAAACTAAATAATTACCTTTAAGATGTAAGACCAGGTAGTATATAGCAGATCTCTTCATGCTGAGGTACGGGAACTTTGGCTTCAGGTTGCCCAACTCTGTCATGCCTTTAATGATGGCTTTGGCTACTCCCTTGGATGGAGAATGCATACAAATGAGAGTTGATACAGATTTAATGCAAAGCATGTTTGAGACCCACATAGCCCCAAAACTGTCACTTTTTCACTCCAGAAAAGGTTTATAAACCTTACTTTGTAAAAATAAAGACTGGTATTCAACATATTTTACAACTTACAACTATAAATACAACTTATTTATTTTACCTGTTCCAAATAACCCAGTATTGGCAAAGAGGTCAGTTGTACTGGGTCTCCCACTGGTGGAAGTTTATGAGGGAGTTTCTGGTTCCAGTAAGTCTCAGGTGATCTGGGAACAGGTGCAAAAATAAACTTATTAATGAATTACACAAAAGTATTGAAGTTACACTGTGTAGGAGATACTGGGGCTTTTTAACAACTGTTATTACTCACCGTAGAAACTTGTGTTGTTTCTCCTCTGTCTCAAAAATGTAGATCTTCTCCTGGTATTCCACTGCAAAGGTCACGTTACCACGAACCAGAGCCTCATACCTTCATATAAAGGAAAACAGTAAATAAATAAGTAAATAATAAATCAAAATCAACATTATGATTGCCTTCAAATAACACTTCATATATTTGAAACTTATCTCAAAAATCAGGATTTCACAAGCTTACACTGACTTGGTTAGTTATGTTCATGTTTGTTCATCATCGGCATTGGTGTGTTACGTGCCTTTATAGTACAAGCAGCAATAGTAAGTATAGTGAAAACTAACTGATATGAGGCTACGATTTACATTTATCATAAATCAATATATTTAAAGGGGTTATGTCCAAAATGGTCTGTACATGCTGTACCTCTGCTGGCCTTCTAGGTATGTGACGGAACAGTAGCCTTTTAGCTCCACCTGCTGAGGGAAGCGACTCTTCACCTGGCCTGCACTCAGCTTATGGGGAAGAAGCTGAGGAATGGGCAACTTATGAGGGCAAACTGGGGCCACAAACTGCTCTGGTGCCTCAAGAAACTTCTAGAGTAATGGAGAGATGGAAAAAATAGGATGCTTATAGAATGCTACTGTACACTTAGAAAAATTAACATTTTCATAGATTTGTGCTATCTGTGGGCTACTACCTTTAAAGAATGTTCATATTTCAAAGCTTCCTGACAGAACAACTATCTCTAACAAAATTATTGGTATAAATATTTCAGACATAAAATGTTTCAGGTTAGATTAAACGCCCACCTCAAGATGCTCCCTGGATGCCATTTTGTAGTAGTGTCTCCTGAACTCTGCAGCCAACTCCAGGGTAGTGTCAAGGGAGCAGTCAACCAAGTGTTTGTGGAGAGCCAAGCTCACAGGACAATAATGGCCAAACTCGCCCAGTCGAGACTGAAGTTCACATGGAGTAACACACATACGCTCTAGGCTGGCAGCCTTGCCTGAGAAAACGTTCAAGGAGTTAAATTAGCCTTGATTTTATATTTTCAGTGTGCTGACTAAAATATAGTGAGGGGATGAGTTGTAAAAACTCAACTTACAGTTTCAAGGTTAAGAGATTCAAAATATGTATGTATGCACAAAGGAGTTTATCCACACATTGTTCTTGGGGACTCACCTTTGCGAATTCTCTTCAGGTAGTCATGAATGTGTTGTAAACTAATCTGGGCTTCACCCAGAACTCGATGCCATACCCACCAACTGCTTTTGTGTGCATCCACTGGAAACCAGTTTTGGTACTGCTGATGGAAGTGTTTCCTGAGTGCCTCCACCTCACGCTTAAAGCACGAAATCCGAACATGCAGGAACTGAGTGCTGTCGTGCGTGGGGTATGGCCTATAAAAGGTACATGACACCATTACGACACGTACCCAAGATCACATTTTTATATTAATTTCTTTACTCACTGATTGAATAGCATCACATCTGAACCAATTAGAGTCAAGTTAATTCAGCTAAATATTTACTGTACATGCTTTCAGGCACATAGTGCAAAATACACTACACACAACTAAATATAGGAGTAAACACAATAATTCTAATAATGACTCAGACCTGTTTGGTTTCATCTTATCTTTCATGCCTCTCCTCAGCATTTCATCTTTGTCTAATTGCAGCTCGATGACTCTAATAGGAATAATGCGGCGAGCTGCCATCAGGTCAGCCTGTCTTTTAGTCATGGGAAATCCATCCAGCACATACCTGAGTTGAAGATCAAACAAGTGTCACAGTTTGTGACAGAGTAAGTGTTATATCTACCCTCAGTAAACTTTTCCCACTGAACAGAAATTAAAATCCTTAAAACCAGTCTAAAGATTTAGAATTTGTGAATGACACCTACATGTCCAATTGCTCATTTTATGGTTGGATGCCACCGCATGGCATCACTGAGCATTTCTATGGCATTTACTTGGATTTGGTTATAGTGAATCAAAATCTTGCCGTTAATAATGCCCTCCTCTGTCTGGCTAAAAGCATAATACCAGTTGCATGCATCATCTGACAAGTACTATCACAAAGTGCCTACCAAATGCTATCACTGGTTTAAAATTCACACAGTCTTACTCTTCTCCAACATACTAATTAGATTACTGTTATACTTTAGCACTCTCCCATCGGGAAACTGTAGACTTGTAAAGGTTTGGAATGACAATGGGGTCTGGCTACAGGGTCTGCCATTAAATTCTGTTTTATTTGTATAGTGCTTTGAACAACATTCTTTCTCATAAAAACAGCTTTACAGTAATCAGGACTAAGGACTGCAGTGACTGACGGTTAAGTCCTTGCTCAAGCACCCAAAAATAGCAGTCTGCAAGTTTGGGATTTTAAATCACAAAATAGATAAATAAAAATAGATATGTAAATAGATATGTAGTAATAATAAAAATATGACAACACCCAAGCAGTATGGATTCAAAAGGTATTGTCGTCTCTAGATCTGGTTTCTCCAGAAACTATACCTATTGAAGACTGACTTGCGATTCAAATAGTACATTACCCCCGTATGCTGCAGACTACGTTCAGCAGGACCACTTCTAGGCACTGAATGGCTAGTTCATCGGGCACAGTCAAGCCCTGGCTCAAGTACTTCAGCATCTCAGTGGCGAGCTCTGTCTTGTGTTGGACACTGAGCACTGTCCGCATTACATCCCCGATGGACAGGTATGCCAGTCCATATTCTCGTGCAAACATGCGTGCAACTACACCACTCAACATACACAAACATACACAAATAAGAAAAATATTTCATAAAGCCATATCCAACCATGCTGACTTCTGTATGTCATCCAAATCAATGGTCACTGACCTGTGGTTTTTCCAGATTTTGGACTACCAATGATGGCAAGTTCGATGGGCAGGTAAGGGTTGGGCTTAGGCTGACGGAGGTATTTAATAGGGTTGATCATGAAGGTGTTGCGTGTCTCCTTGGAGGCAAAGAAGTAAATGTAGTTGTGGAAGAGGACGGGGAAGCTACTATTAAGGGGGTCCTGCATATGCTGGAGCAGATCTCCCTCTTCATACTAAACATCCATCAAAAAAAAAAGAAATGAGAGTACCGTTTACCGTTGTACATATACTGTATTTTTTATACTTGTATATTGGTTACATTCTTATTTAAGAACAGTTTTGGAGCATTTAAATCTAGAAACTGCACTTTTTTGGTGTAACCTTTATATGTAACCATATTTACAGTTTTAATTCAGTATCTGAATACTTTTTTCCTCTTTAAATTTTGGTTTTTAAACATATATTTGTTTATGCTAAGGAATACCAATTTTCTTTGTACATTTTTATATGTGCAAAGTCAAAGGACATGTGTGTCAAACTGAAGTGTATATATGCACTGAAAGTATATTAAGTAACAAAAACATAAGTGTCCAAATTCTTTCAAAGGAAATTCAAATGTCCTTAATTCCCCTCACTGTAAAATAAGCATTTCTGAGACCTGTCACATGCTGCATTTTCACCCCTGACTTCATGTTATCTGTCACTAAAGTTCCAGTTCACTGTGGAAAAATTATGTGCTGGATCATGTGCTATTTTATAAGCTGCAACATAATTAAGGTGAAAGCAATATTCTTAAATTAAACAATATTTATTTGGTGTTAAAATTGGTGTTTCAGAGCTTTCTTTTATCTGTCCCTGTGTGTTAGGATTGCTAAAAGAAATGGTGTATCTGGAAAAAAATAAGAATAAAAAAATAGATAAAAGATAAAACGCATGGAGATATTCTCATTTTAAGTTTATATTTCATTACCTCTGGGGAAATGATTATATTTATTAATGATTGAACCTGTACAAGTCTTTGTGTTTGCTCATTTAAATAGAAGTGTGGGTGAACACAACAATGAGGAATCCTTCACTGTTGAAAAAGTTCTCTTATTAAAATCTTTATTGTTTTCCTAAGCTACTAAGCTACTGGCAAGCCTGCAGGTGTGTGATGTATATCAAACACTACTGTTGTGAAAATCAGTCCAATCATTCTACAATGTCACTCTGACTTTGGAAAAGGAAATATATGAACATACAGAATTGAATCAGAGCAGTGCTTGTGTTTAAAGGCAGTAGTCTAGATGTTATTGAACTCCATCTTGGATGTTTGTACTCAAGAATATTGGAGATGTGAACTAAACGCAGGTCATTTTAATAATCTGAAAGCAGTGTTCAGGTTCAAGTGAGCTTAAGAACCTATGTAAACAGAGTAAATGTTTCCCCATGTAAATATTGACATAACTTAGTCACCAACTAGGAACATGGGTTGATTAACCGTATGAATGCATCTTTTTTTAAGGTTAACTAATTTGACGTTTTACTACAAAACCTGTTCATTTTTAACATTTGAAATGAAGTACCCCAACCATATAATAGGTTTTTGTTCATGAGCCTGTGAAGTCAAGTACTGGCTCAAGCAAAAAGTCTGTAACCAACACAGCCAGAATTCGCTGTTGGATAAATGATGTATGAGACCACATTAGGTAATGCTACATATTTGTACCTATAATCATCATCATTTTGTAGTGATGACTCCAAAGCAAATTTAAGAGTTAAAATAGATGAGCATAAATTATAACATTCCAGTTGGTCACTAACCCGGATGGGATCCCAACACCCAAAGGCACTGTAGTACTTGTACGAGAAGTGCAGGAGTTTTTGAGCAGTAGCATATTTGATGGGATGACACCTTTGAAATAGAGCTTCCCTGTTCTCCACCAGTGGCTTCACTTGCTTTAGTAGCTGGGCACGCACAATGTGAGGCTTCCAGCCAGCAATGACTTTCAGGTGAGGAATTTGGTGTTCACCTAGAAGCCCCTGAAAGAAAGAGGGAAAATGTCAATAGTAGTGTACAAGTGTATTAGTGTATTAGTGCACAAAAGTTGTTTCATATCAGCCTAAAACACAAATTTTTTCCTATTCATATAATTTCTATTCATATCAATTTACTCAATTCTTAAACTATGTTTACCACTATCATCGTGATGTTGCTGTCATCCCTGTCAAACCTCTCACTGATCTCCATTCCTATCCGATCCTCTGCACTGGCCTCGGACTCTTCTTCGTCCCCATCCTCTTGCTCCTCCTGGGGAAACTCTGTCAGTAGCCTGTCTTCCAGCTCTTGCTCCCAGTTCAGCTGCTCTTCATCTCCTTCATATTCCTGCACCTCCTCTTCCTCATCGTCTTTTTCCTCGGTGCAAAAAGGACAGCAAGGTCACGTTGAGACTTTATCCCAAAGCACTACAGTGTTAGCTATGAGAACTATAGCTATAGCTTACTTTTTGTGTTTTGGGTGCATATTCAGACAATAGTTCAGCTCTTCTTTCGGCAATGGCCTCCTCCTGGTTAATAGCATGGTTAATAGAATGCTAATAATGATTCTTACCCATGTGCTCAACAATGTATTTGTGATACTTGTGTTTTTCTAAGAACACTTTTTTCTATGAAACAATGATTTTCAGCCCTTGTATTCTCAGGTACAGAACTGTGATGAATAATTTTTTCTTACCCTAATTTTGCTGCGTAGCTCTTTAATTAGCTGTATCTGCTCTCTCCTTCGCTTGCATCTGTCCCTCCATCTGTCAAGCTGTGGGGGCAGCAGACGCGTCATCACTTCTGACACCTCTACAGACATAACTAAGGCACTGTCTGGGTAAAAGTGGTGCTCCACTATAAAGGACACATCCTCTGGATGCTGAGGGAAACCTTCGAGAATAAAGCCTGTAGATCTAAGAAAACCATAGAAAGGCAGTGAAAAAAAGGAATATTTTGAAAATACATTTTCTGAATTTTAATATTGTATGGATAGCCATTTACTTGTATGGCTCTTGATGCCAGAACTGCAGCAGAACTTTCTCTAGGATTTTCTGTGGCAATGGCTGTCCATCAGATAGACATGACTTTATGGCTTCCTCTTCATCTGTCAGTGCTGGAGTCTCCTACAGAACAACACATGCACAAAAACAATGCATTTCTGATCTTCATACACAAAATACACAAAACACCTACAACCTACCCATTGCTACTTACAACAAGAAATAATATTTTTAATTTATTTTTCAATGTATATTTTCAACAAGAAACAATAACTTTATTTTATTTACATCATTCCATTCTGACCTCAGGGTGCTTTACATAAATGAACAAATAACAAGAAATAGTGATATGAAATTCACAAACATAAGAAATAAATACAAAACACTGATCAAAACAATTATACATATAAAAACACACATTCATATGAGAGGTGTGAGATAAAACAATTAAAATTCTAGCTTAAAGGCAGAATTAAATCTAGAGAAAGTAAATAACTTTAGCTCATGCTCTTACCTATGAAGAAGATTTTGTGCGAGATTGAAGGCAATCACAATTGTGCACAATCATGTATGCAAAACTCAAATGAGGTGCAAAAATTATTCCACACTGACATGCAAACATTCATTGCATTACTGTTTCTTCAGCAGGAGCTTGCTTTTTAAGAATGAAACATTTAATGTGTGTCAGTAAGCGGTGCTTTCAATTGCATATTCATCTGTGAGAGTAAATCGTGCCACACAGAATTGCAATCTCTAGGAACATTTGAGTGTGTCATTACGTTCCAGAAGACACTACCATCCATATAATTAAATGTCTTCATAATTTCTTATTGGCTCATTATCATGCCTTTTTTCTGCATTAGTAAAAAACATTTTCAGAATTACTACTACAAAATAAAGGAGTCCATATGACTAATAAATTGTGGACCTCCACAAATCCAGTTCCTTCTTAGGAGCAATTTGCAAACAACTGAAAGTACTATGAGCATCTAAATGTAAAAATCTTCAGACTGCACAGACACCACATCATTCAGGATGGACCCACAGAAGAACTCTTCAAGGAAGAACAAACTTTGGTCAGAAAGGTTTAACTGAACCCCAAGACAACAACAAAGGAACTGGTGAAGGAGCTGCAAACATCAGGTACCAAATACAATATGTACATCCACCATTAAGAAAGTCCTACAGCACCATGACCTGAAAGACTCTCCTGCAAGGAAGAAGCCCTCACTCCCAGAAAAAAGCCATAAAAAAGCCAGACTGCTGTCACCAGCCTTTTGGAGGAGTGTTTTCTGCTCAGATGAAACAGAAATTTAACTGTTTGGGCCTCATGCAAAATAAAGTAGATACCTTAACTTAGGTATAAAAAAAATAGTGGTCAGGTTTACAACACATATAAAAATATAAAACTGTTAAAACACTGTAAGAATTCATCTACCTCTGTGTGGTCTTTATTATTGGTAAGGATTTCATTTTGGCTCAACTCATCTTCTGGCTTAACAGGAGAAGCTGTGGATTGGGTATGTGCCTGCAGCAGGCTCTGCAGCTCATTGGGTGGGTCTTCAGGTGGCTCTACCTCATCAGCGTACAGCACACGGGTCTGAGTCTTGGCCAGAATCAGCTCTTGAAGTCGTTCACGGAACTGAAAATGAAAGAGACCCAGCTGTTGTGCCAGCCAGTGGCCATGGGTGGTTTTTCCTGAGCCACGCACTCCCAGCAGGAAAATACGCACGGCAGGAGGCTAGGGACATGAAAACACATGAGGTTAAAGATGTCTTCTAATGATTTGCATCAGCAGTGGTATTAAAGAGGATTGGAGTGTCATATCCAGTGAGGATTTATGTTTATATAGTAGGGTCTAAATTTACCAAAAAAATAATACAGAGTGTTATCACAGTTTTTCTTCAATTCTTTGAAAAAGGCTTTAAATAAATCGAAAAAAATCTCAATTTAAAATTTATTTCCTGATTTTTTTATTGTTGTATAGTATTTCCTTCAAATGATAGCATGTACGTATCCTTTGAACAGCATTCATTTTTATTAGAGGTTTACCACCTCATATTTGTAGAGACAGTGTGAGATAGTGTAGTGTTTCTCCTACTTTAAGTAGTTGAGTAGTTGGGGTATAGAGCTCTGGCGTCTGCATGAACTTCTCCAAGGATTTGCTGCTAGAAAAGTAGTAGACCTTCTCTCTGTATTTCGCAGCAATGTCATTTGTGCAGGGTACCAAAGTACTCTTCTCCTTTAGCACAACTGGGCAGTACTTGTTAGTATCCCCAAACCACATTTTATTGCTGCTTTCCTTGGGGTGGATGAAAATATTTGATGTAAGTGATGTAGGAATACAGAAAACATATGACCATTGGTTTAAGCTGTGCACCAACCTCCGCTTCATCTTCATCCTCCTGCACATCCTCCTCTTTATACAGATCCATCCTGGACATCTCTTGGACCTTGTACTTAAACGGTCCTGAATCACAGAATCACAAAGAAAGTGAAATCAGTGATTTGAATAGTAATACATAAAAACTCCGAGGAAATAAACAGAATCTACTAATTAGATCTCACTTAACTTTCAGAGAGGAATTCACAACTTGCAAATGGCTGCATTGCATGAGCGACATGGCATGACCATTCACACGTCATCGCTCATTTCACACACACTATTGCAATGACAGTGCAGTCATTTTAACTTCAGTGTATAGACTGTTATTTTAATGGATTTCTATAGTGTTTACTCCTTATTTATACATGTGAGTGAGATTTAAAAAAACATATTGCAAAAAATTTCTGAGTTATTTTAAAATAATTAATAAACTGGGTTTATTGTCTCTAACACTGATGTCCATTGGAACACTTGCTCTGAATTTGAGAGGCACATGGAAAAACACTTTAAATAACATCTGGCATGAACTGGCTTTTTAAATATAGACAAGTTTAAGCCTACAGAAATAGATAGTCACATACGCTCCATTTGGTCAACCATTTCTTGGAGCAGAATCTGAGGGGATTTGTTGGCAATCTCCAGTTTAACATAGCTGCAAGTGATGGAGGACTCCAGACTATTCCACTCCTGCATGAACTCCTTTAGTTGCAGCTTATACATTTCCATTGCAGGGCCAGGAGGATAGCCCTGTTCCCATGTACTCGGCAACATCACCTCTACACACACACACACACACACACACACACACACACACACACACTGTCCTCAGTAATTTCACCAGACATAACATGACCCATTATTACTACTATCACCCAAAAACATATCTGACATTTATTATCTAGATAAACAATGTGAAGATATTATAGGCATCATACTCTCATTTATTGATACAGAATCAAGGCTCAAGGCCCTCTGCGGTAAAAGATAAGCAGTCAGAAAGAGTTTCCATTAAATCAAAATTGCTGTATGTGTATTGTACTGAGAATAAAATGCATAGATTTGTTCACAACGAGCCACTTTCATGGGTTATATGAACCTCCAGTATTTATACCATTGAAAGCTAAGCTGACAAAATGACACAGTAGTGAAGCTGCAGTACCAGTAACATCAGGCTCCTCAGGCACCACTTCCAGTGTGGAAGCTGCAGTACCAGTAACATCAGGCTCCTCAGGCACCACTTCCAGTGTGGAAGCTGCAGTACCAGTAACATCAGGCTCCTCAGGCACCACTTCCAGTGTGGAAAGAACATTGCCTGTCTGCGTGTCCCCTTCTGAGTCCAGCACCTGCTGCCTGAATGTTATACAGAAAATACAGACTGTGCAACTGGACCTTACACGTGTCTTTATGCAAGCTCTATAGGAAGCAGTGTATAGTGTCTCTATAGGAATCTTATCTTTGTTTGCTCTCACTCACTGAGTGTTTTGGCTTTCTGCTGCTTTCTGTTTCTGCTCCTCCTTTAGTTGAGCTAGTACAACTGCATTCACCTCCTCCTTGTTCTGTTCATAAATCCTTCTCAGAACTGTACTTCCTTTAAAAAAATATGTTGGGCTTTTTAATGGTTGCTCGCCATACTTATTAATAAACCATGCACTGAAGCAAGATAAGTAACCAATATTTAAAAAATCTATTGAGCTCAGTCAGTGGTGAACACATTAAGAGAAGTTAGATGCAATGAATAAGAACAGGCATAACTAAAACAAATGATCAAATGCTGCAGGTATGTATGTATGTGTGTGTGTGTGTGTGTGTGTGTGTGTGTGTGTGTGTGTGTGTGTGTGTGTGTGTGTGTGTGTG
>JAQQZX010000016.1:311877-332882 GCA_030068355.1 Notoglanidium maculatum | reverse complement strand
CACACACACACACACACACACACACACACACACACACACACACACACACACACACACACACACACACACACACTTACCTGGGGCTTTGAACTTTCTGAAGTCTAGGTTAACCAGGACAAAATGAATGACGGTGGGACAGTTCTTGTCACCCTTACTGGGCTTAAAGACATAGCACTCTTTCATTCCTTCCCGGTCAAACACTTTAGGATCAATTCGGGGAAATGGAAGCTTGTTCATGCGTGCCCATTTCTCAGCCAACAAAAGCTCCTAAAGAAAACAGAATGAACCACTTCAAAGTATAAGAATTATTATCAATGGCACTATCATAGATTATTATATGGCATGTTTCATGTTTTGTTGCCAAGGCAGCAGGTCCCTCCCACATTATAAACAATACCACACCACCCTGGGAGGGCAAAAGAGAGTTTTCAGTCTAAGGGCGTTTTCACACTTGCACTTTTTTCCAGACCTGAGGCCATACGCTATAACAGCTCAAGACACGCACTAAATAACAGGATTAACTCAATTAGTTATGTACCTCCTATTAAAAGATTCACAACGGCATGAAAAACAAGTTGTGGTGTGCAACTCTGACTGAATGCCCTTACAGTTAATCAAGAGAAGAAAGAAAAAACTTTAAAGCAATAATATAACACATAACATCCATAAAGAAGATTAAAGCAATGTGATAATTACCTTTTATTTAGCAAAGAGTTCATGAACAGTAAAATGCGTGTGAAAGATGCACAGTTTAGAAGGAATCTGAGGTGACAACATCCAGAACCAGCCCTGAATCAAACTCGTGATCTACTCGGTTCTCTTTTTGCACATGCTTGTAGATCATGTGGATCTACAATGCCATAATTAATCTCAACCTGTGATGCTTAAAGGGCATGACCATCAACAGAAACCCTAAAAGCCAATCAGTGTCTTTTGCTGAGTTGGCACGCTGTGTGCTTCTCTGTGTATGAGTCTATGAAGCATTTACTACTCCATAATCACCTTGAACGGAGGACTAGAGTCACCAGGTCGGGCTGAGAAGTCAAAGGAGATAATGAGGTCAACACCTCGCTGGGGTCTCAGGATCAAAGGATAGGGGAGGTTAAAGGTCAGGCCACTGTCCACAACATGGATCTTCTTGCTCTTAACATCTAGTGGCTCATAGATGCGGTCAAACTCATAGGGGTCTAATGAATTGGGGGGAGGAAAAATAATAAATGTTAAATGCTGACAAATCTAACTTTCTGGACTGAATCATATTCATAAATAGATTAATTTAACACTTTTGCAAATTTCTAACAACAATAGTGCCATTGGATAAACTTACTATTAAGGAAAACTAGTCACCAAAAGCTTTTGTCCAACACATACAACATCAGCATTTTCAGTCCAAGCTAGTTTATACCTGTTACAGCATCCACCTCCTCCTCAGGACCGTTTTGGGTCAGAACATCACTGAAGGGTGAGAAGGGGATGCTAGTGTTCAGGTTGAGACCCAGCATGAAGTTGTGTACTTTTCCCGCTCTGCCCTCACGCGTGTTAAACAGAGCGGAGTCGCTGAACAGCGAGGTGACCATGCGCTGCATCCAGCTGGCCTGTGCCTGCTGATGATCATTCTGCATGCTGACTAAGGAGCAATCACAAAGACACAAAGAGAAAGTGTCTGAAAAAAAAGTTCATTGAATTTAAATGCCTACATGGTTCTGCGTAAATTAACTGAGCTGCAGTAACACAGTTTGCTTTCGTACAGCCAACATGATTTGATCAGGTATTTTCAAAGCCATGGAATAAAACCGAATACCCTGCATTCACCTGAGCTCAGGATAGAACCCAGGCTCTTGCCGTTGTGAATCAGCTAGATTACCCACTGCTGCACATGTTCTATAATTGGAATTATTGGATCACATTAATTCTACATGAATTGCTCAAACTCACTGTACATGATTCAAATTAGTAAATGGATACTTGTTTAAGTGACATATAGTATAAGCAATGTGCAGACATTGCCCAAAGACATGCAAATTGGGTCAACTGACTACTCTAAATTGCCCGTAGGTGTGAATGCGAGTGTGAATGGCAGTTCGTCTGTGTGTTAGCACTATGACAGATTGACTACCTGTCCACGTTGTACCCCGCCTCTCACCTGAACTCAGCTGGGACTGGCTCCAGCTTCCCTGCGACCCTGAAGGATCAGTGGTATGGATGGATAAGCAATGTGGGGCAGCGGGGGTGTGGTTGAGCATCAGCTGCAAATGGACAGGAGGCTGGTTGAACCGGCACGTAAAACGTGATGATTCTCACCCGTGATTTATTACCTCCAGTCTCCTGATTTATGTCTCTTTGTGCTTTCAGTGACTCCCATTACCAGCAGAAGAGAGAGAGAGAGAGAGATAGCTGGTGGAGCTTGTGAGACGCACAAATGCACGCATGCCAAGGACCGTGAACTTAAACTTGATGGAGCGAATGTCATGAGTCAGTGACGGAATCTTTTTATGTAGAGTTGTTCTGTTTTTGCTGCGTTTTTGAAAGTTTGCTGAAAAATGCTGACTTAATAAACACGAGCCCTGCCTCCCGAGTCTTCCTTCACACTCTGAATTTTCTGAATGAAAACATGAAAAAAAAAAAAACCTTAAGAGTTTTAATGTGGTTAAGACATTGGACTAGTGATCGGAAGGTCGTGAGTTCAAATCCCAGCACTGCCAAGTTATCGCTGATGGGCCCTTGAGCAAGCCCTTAACCCTCAACTGCTCAGTTGTATAAAATGATGGATAAGGGTGTCTGCCAAATGACATAAATGCAATGTTAATGTCAACCACATGCAATACAGCCGTGGCCTAAAGGCTAGCGAAGTGGGTTTGAGACTGAAAGGTTGCTGGTTCGATTCCCTGGACCAACAGGAAAAATGTGAATGAACGTCACTTTCAGTTCCCTCTGCATCCACAGTTGAAGTGCCCTTGAGCAAGGCACCTAACCCCAAAAACTGCTGCCTGGGCACTGCAGAGCTGCCCACTGCTCCGGATATGTGTTCACTGCTTGGATGGGTTAAATGCAGAAGAAACATGTACCATGTATGATTGTGCATGTGACAATTTGATATTTTCTCTCGAATCTGACCAACCACATATATACCCTTTTTTCAGTGTGATGTAAGAAAAAAACACAGCAAAAAGGAGTTTGTATGTTTCTAAAATGAGCCATTGTGGCTGTGCAACATGGGTTATGTAGTTTCTCACCTTTGCGTGGCTCTTCATCATTATCTAGGCCGTCTTCTCCCAAAATATGCTCAGGTTTTATATGCTCTGTGAAACAAATATATATGGGCAGCCATTAGTCATATACTTGTCTTATTGCAGATAGCCTAATGAGAGCTCCTTGCTTCAACTGCAAAACAACACATTATTTTATTGCATTTTAGCAATGCAGTCTAAAAACCTCAAAATTTTCGTCCTACAAAAAAAATTAGTTCCCATTCTGATGTCTCTCTACAAAATGTATTATAAATGCATTAAATACATTATATAGTATACTGCTCCAGATACAGTGAGCAGGATAAAGCTCTTACAGAAGATGAGATAAACTCACAAGTAAAGTTATTATACTTTCAAGATAATATTTGTACACTACTTTAATTCATCGTGTACTGACTGGAAAGTGCACTTTAAGCACACATTAAGAAATAAAAATCTAGCCCCACCCAGTGGCACAAAAGGTACCAATCTGTAAACTATCAAGCTTCAGCATTCAGTGAGAAAGGAAGTGTATGGCATTGTCAGGACGCCGTCTTCTGAAGTCAGACTGAATGTTATAACAGTGTGAATTTGGGAACTCGTGAACCAGTTTTAAAACAAATCATCTGGTCACTGGTTAGTTTCATGAGTCAGGTGAAGTGCTGAGCAGTATAATCAAGTTAATATAAATTGAAGTTAAGAAGGTTTGGAATCTCTTCTCTGTATACATGTTAAAAGATTACAAATGTTTACAATGTACCTCCATTATATAAATCTATTACATTTAATGTGGACCTAATTATAAGTAGTCCTGAGTACCTCAGAAATAAGTCAAATAAGCAAAGGCAGTAGTACAGCTATAAGTAAATTAAACTTGGCCCCTAATATATTCTCAAAACATACTCAGACATGCTACTATACATACAGTACATTAGTATTAGTTTTTCTTTCATGAGTTAAGTAAAAGAGGTTGTAGTCTCCTTCACATGTTTCTCTTTTGCTTTCACACTGAAATCAAAAAGGCAAAAAGAGCATGGAACCCCCATTACAGGAAATAAGATTTTTTTTAAACCACATGAACCCATATCTGGTCAAACATCAGCAAAGCAATATGATAATTATCATGCAGGGAGCACATCTCATCTCACATCTCTTCCTCTCCACTATCTAACTAGCTCTGCTTTCAAAGGCATAAAATATTTAGTTAACACAATGATGGCCTTTCATGAGAGGTGCATAAAATGAATTCCTGCACACAGAGGCATCATGTCAGAGTAAGGAAGTGCTGTCCATAACCATAGTTTCTGCCAACAGCTTACTTTACAGCTGCTTTTAATGCAAGCGTGCTGTCATCAGTTGTACCCGAAGAACATCAGATAATCTTTATGTCTGTGCTTTGATGCAGTAAATAGTTGCATGCAATGTGATAGTGGACATGTGAAGTATGACAGCAGTCCTGGTAGTGTAGGCCTTATCAGTGTGAAACTGAGATGCAGTGTGAAAAGGTTTGCATGCGTCATACCCAGCTCCTCCTCCATGGTGCTTCCCCCAGGGACGTCCTTTACCCCCAATACTCTGTTAAAAAGAATGGAGAAGGCACTGCCCCAGACCCCTAAAGAACACACACATGCACGCACGCACGCACGCACGCACACACACACACAGCAAGATATCACATAACTTACAGTGAACTGGATAAGTAAGAATCAAGACTTCTGTTTATCCTAAATAAAAATGCTCTGTTGTTTAGGGCCAAAAAGAAGTTGATTCCCTGAATCTCTGGAATTGGGAACAAAAAGCAGACAATAAAGCTTTGGAGGCCAGAATTAAGAGACTGCATTGTCACTACAAGCATCTGTAGTCTGGCGGCATTTTGCTTTTTGGGTATATATATATATTTTTTTTGACAAACGCAAGCTTGCAGTAAAATAAAGTCTCAACAAAACATAAACTAGCTAAATAAAATAAAAAATGCAGATAGCCAAACTGGCAATTGTTTACCATGTCATACAAGATAATTTCCTAATGCTCAGGTACATAGAATAACAGTCTGTGTAACAGCTATAGATAAAGGATTAGCCTAATTTCCCTGTAGGGTTGAATAGTTACTGAGGCCACATTGTGTCGATTCAAACTCGCATTGTCTCCTGAGAACAGCTTTAATTTCTTCTGCAATACCTTTTCTTTCATTACGATGCCATGTGCTGCTAAATTTAAACTTAAAAGCATGTCCTATAGACACAAATTAAAACTAGAAAGTATGTCCTATTGACAAAGTGACACAAAGGGACAGCAACAGTGTCCTGTATACATAACAAATATAAGGCAGTTTGGTTTATTGGATTATTGACTGACAATTTGGACTTGAGGCTGAGATTAAGGCTGAGATCATTCCTCTTTCCTCCTTATAACTGCTGTTGAATTCCCGCATGCTAATAATCAAAAGTGGGTGAACCCCAGGGACTGGGAGGTTATGGATGTTCAAGCTCATGATTAGCTGGTAAATTTAATCTTCTGACCAATGGGAAAGAGAAGAAACAGGACCGGGAGGAGTGTTTTAAATAGTTTTACAATGAACTTGATTGTCCTGTTTTTCACCCTTATTCATTCTATCTATGCATTCACAAAACTGTTTTGTTGTTTTTAAAATCAGACATAACTTTTTGGGGTAGAATTAATTCGAATTATTCGCAAATTATTCACATGCAGCAGAAGAAAGTTTATATATAAAATGTGAACATTTTGTCCCACAGTGTAGTGTATATGTAAAGTCACAGACATATTATCTTACCCATTAGGAAGTGAAGAGGATTCTCCTCATATTTCTTAACTACAGTTCCCATGAAGAATTTGCTACCGAAAAGGTCAGGGGGCATGAAAGTGCCATATTTAGACATGCCAATCTCATAAGGACTGAACTCCACCCAATCTGTCAATCAAAACACACCACAATTCGCTCATTGTTGCACAATGGTTTTAAGCATTTTAATCAGATCAGAAACAGCTTTATTGGCCAAGTGCATGCACACAAAAAAGGAAGTGGACTCCGGTTTTTCCTTCCTCTCAGTGTACTTAACAGAATATATATACACAATGACTACAAAAAACATGCTCAGTGTGTGAACAAGAAATTAAGATGTGCAAAGGTCATAGTCCTGCCTGTTAATTGGCAACATGTGCATCATTTTTTTTTCCTCCAGTCATCACCTGGGCAGAAAGTGTACGTGTGGATTCGAGCAGTATGCAGTGATGTGTGTGGAGGGCCTGGCAGGTCTGAGACAGATCATATTACTCTTTAATGTTTTCTGTGCAGGATTATTTTAACATCAGGATGACATGTGAAGAAATAAAATATATATTGCTATTTCATTTCCAGTTATAATAAAACCAATAAAAATATATTATATAATGATATAATGGGCTTGGCTGCTAATTTGACTTTCTGCACACCCTGTGCTGCTTTCATTATTGTAATGACGCACTGATGTACGACATCAGAGAGCTACACACGCGCTACAGTGTGTCCTGTATCCAATTACACAGTCATCACAACGTCTGAACTAAAAAAAGAAAACAAATGGGAGGATTGTGTATTTGAAGGAGCGATCTATTTGGGTGTCCCCTGATTAAGTAGAAGGAATGTAACTGGTTCTGTCTTTGCAGTTTAACAAGGGAATGTGTTATAATTAGAAACACTACTTGTTCTGACATAACAACTAAAATGCCTCCTATTACAGCCTAAACATACAGTGAATTTAAGCCAGTGTGTCACCATGTATGCCTCTAAATCTTGGCAATCATGTGTTTTTCAGTCATCATTTATCTCTTGGAAAGGTTGTGAGATTGTAGTATGTTATTGAGAAATGTGATGTGTAAAATAATTGTCCTGCCTACTGACAAAAATAAGCCATGTTTTTAATGCAAAGCAGCATGCAAACATATTTCTATCCATCTACACCATCCTGACACTAAACTAAAGGCACTGTACCTGTTATTTGCATACAAACAATAACTCTTAGACAGACAAACATAAACACGCACAAACATGCTCACCAGCAAACATGAGCTCGGACACATCTGGTTTAACATGCAGGCAGGTAAAAAGTGGCAAAGGAGACTGCGCTTCGTTAATTTTCTCCTGCATCTCACTCAACTTATTGTCCATCCTCTGCAGAGACAGAAAGACACTGATATTGTGATATATACTATAAGTGTTTACAGTACATACTAATCTGTACACTTTCAGCAAGGCAGTATTGAGGAAAAGCATGAGGGTTTTTTATTGTAAACATGCTGTTTGGAAATGTGTGAGTAAATACAAATACAATCAACTTTGGACACACACACACACACACACACACACACACACACACACACACACACACATTCCCTAGCAGCCATTCATTCATATAAATGACACACACCTGTGTGTATCCACACCTTGAGAATACACAACTAAAGCACACTTACTGTAAATAATATGTAAAATTAGACTGTTAAGTTATAGTGAGAATATATTGTTACAGTTGGCTTAATACGTACAGAAGGAATGAGTGTTTCTCCGATAAGCATGCCAAAAATGTCAGCAAAGGTGACAGGCTGGCCACTAGCCTTCTTGGTCCACAGAGCCTGGACGTAGTTGGTGATGTGCTGTGGCAGGAGCAGGCGGAGAGGGTTGCTGCTCACGCTCTTCATTAGCTCCTGATTAATCTGCTCTGGGCCTTTCTTAGGGAACTCCGGGTGAGAGTACAGCGTAGACATGTACCTGGAACACACACAGATGCATTAACAAGCAGCTGGAAGGCTGGCTGGAGATGAATGGCTGGACGGATGCATTTATGTCATCTTTTATGTCAAAATTACAATATCGGTCACACAATAAGGAACTTTCATGTCAAAGCAGTTGTTTCAAATTGATAAGAAAAGCTGCAGTTCTTCAGTTTTATAAGGAGACAGTAACCACTCTGTGGTTAAAAACGCATTCTGTAAAAACAAATTAAAACAGTAAAACCGACATGCTAGAAGCTTCCATGCATTCCATACATTTAATGGTTATTCCATCACTTAAAATTGTATCCACTGTAGGACTGTGCGATGATGTAGACTGTACCATGTGGAGCCAGAGAGGCCAGCGATGTATGTTGTGCAGTCCAGAACTCCTGACTCGTACAGGGCCTTCATCACCCCTGAGAAGCCCACCATCGCCCTGA
Source organism: Notoglanidium maculatum (assembly GCA_030068355.1). Classification (NCBI taxonomy): domain Eukaryota; kingdom Metazoa; phylum Chordata; class Actinopteri; order Siluriformes; family Auchenoglanididae; genus Notoglanidium; species Notoglanidium maculatum. Next base: position 324,445 of record JAQQZX010000016.1, on the reverse strand, counting down.
ACCCACCACCTGATCCTAACACAGATATGACAGGGACCTGCACAGACACACAGTGACATTACATCATAGCATATATTCGGAAGGCGGAAGTCATAGCATAGATTACTAGAGCACTTCTTCAGGCACTGTTATATATACATTAATAGCAATGATAGTGTTGCTAGCGGACAACGTGAAGGTACAGCAGCTAGCACTGCTGTCTCACAGCAAACCATCAGCAGCAGATCTGAATGCATCTTGCTTTTGTATGCCATGTGGTTCAGGTTTTTTAGTTCATACACATGCAATTAGTTAATGCAAACATTCAGGTATTTGTTACACACCTACTACATTAGTGCTAGTTTTTCCTCCCACATGCATTATATTCAGTTCAATTCCATTTTATTTCTAACAAGTTTTAAGAGTTGACATTGTTACAAAGCAGCTTTACAGAAATCCAGATACAGATTTACATTTTTATCCCTAAGGAGTAAGCCAGAGGTGACAGTGGTGAAGGGAAACTCCCTGAGAAGACATGAGGAAGAAACCTTGAGAGGAACCAGACTCAAAAGGGAGCACATCCTCATTTGGGTTACACGGGATAGTGTGATTATCAGTCATTACTCTTCCACAACGCTTTATAATATAAAGTTAAACAGTGCTAAGTGTTGTGAAAGGATCTTCAGTACAATCATGAGAGTAATTTCAGTAGCATTTTAGCTTCAAGTTTAAATGTGAGGTTATCTACTCATTAATGAATGAGACTTCGGTGTAAACTGTTCTCAGTAAGTGCAGTCTTTTAGGTTGTCCAAGTGAGAACATCCACAGCCATCTTTAGGGTGTCCATAGGGTGGTACTATCCACAGCAACCTCAAACTTTAGCTAGCCATGTGCGCGCATGGCAGCAGCAGTGCATGATTCTCAGGTGAAGGATCCTTTTTTCCTCCCACACAAAATTTCACACAAAAATTTCAAGAAGAAGTAGAAGAACAACACTTTAATTTGTCACACATACATTACGGTACAGTGAAATTCTTTTTTTTCATATCCCAGCTTGTTATAAAGTTGGGGTCAGAGCTCAGGGTCAACCATGATACAGCGCCCCTGGAGCATAGAGGGTTAATGGCCTTGCTCAAGGGCCTAACAGTGGCAGCTGGACAGTATTGGTGAAAACTAGAAAACTAATCATCACTGCTGTAGCCTGGCTTAGTGCTAAAGTTAGTCTCACAGAAGAAGTGTAGATGCTACACAATTTAAAAGCAACTACAACATATAGCTCCATCAATTATAGGCTAATCTGAGACATCCCAGCACTCTGACAGTCAGTTTAGTATTTTTTTCGGACTGATAGACACACTGTAAACAAAAAAGTGTATAAACCATTCCAGGACATATAAAGACATTCTAAGGACACAGAGTTAGGTAGGAGGGTGCTCCGTTGTGTGTAGGGAGAGGGGACATGAGAGTGGGCATGACTATCTTTTAATTCAATGCCATGTTACATAATCTCTTGTGTAATCTCGTCATCTCTGACTTCTGGAAATCAGAACTACTATGCTACGCCAGCATAAGCACTAAAACCTATTCAAGAATTGCCAAATGATTGTGAAATCTCGCTCTGTTAGAAGCTTTTTAAGACCGCACAACACCGCCATGTTCTTTGCAGTTCTTTTTTCAACCTGATCTATTTAGAGGTGAGTCTGAACCATTTGTCTTTTTAACACCAGAATCAAGAAAATCAACATGTAGCTTCTTAAATATTATACAATGCTGGGGAACTGCAGTGTTTGAAACTGCAGCTTTAAACTGAGGTCTTTAAAGCTCTATTCCAGGCACTGCATTATCTCGCTCAGGGACCATTGCATCACTACATTAAGTAAACTAGGCTTCCAGGAAGGGCTCTGGGGTTTCATTCTGAGCTCTGTTTAATATGTATGAGGAGTTTCACAAGTTTCTTTCGGGTTTCATTCTACTTTCAAAAATCATCATCTTTCATTAAATTCATAATAATGTGAGTTAGCAGCTGACTTAGTGCCTTTGGTCATTGGAGATCATTTCCTAACAGCCTATATTAATTATAATAATCCCTAAACAATACTGTGCACTTTAAGAGAAAAACACATATGTATAGGCAAATAAGAGTTAGAGTCCGCTCTTTCAGGCTTTTATACATGTTTAACAAACCACGACAGTCAGTTATTAATGCCAAAAGAGGGTTAATAAAATTAAATTTCCTGAAAATTAGCAAAAATTTATATACAATATTAATAATGCATGCAATAAGAGATATTTTGAGCTTGAACATAAGGGAACACTACATAAACTAATTTTAACACAGTAGTTTTTAAAGCTGTTTAAGACGGTGAAGCTGGCCATGGAGGAAATAGCAGCTCTGAGTCTCTTCCTGTTACATCTTCCTCCTAACCCTAACCCAGGGTGGAGTATACTCATGCAGCCTCTCTCTAGCACATATTCGTCTGCTATAGACTTAAAAAATGTTAGTATGTAGGTAATTTCTATGAACTGCATATAAGCATCTAATATGATCTAGTTGCATGCAGTTTCTGGCAGCAGTTTATTTTATGTTGTGTTTATTTCTTACTGTTTTGCTTATTATCCTGCAGTTAACAGTGCTTAGTCTCTGTTTGTCAGCCTGTTAAACTTCAAAACAGCTTTAAACAGAGTGAAAGCATTTAATCATTAACTTTTATGAATGTCTTCAGAACAAAAGCTTAACATTTGACACAATAATTTACATCAGCTCACCTGCAAAACACATAAATCAAGTGTTCAGTACGGAGGTTTCTATGGCCCTGCATTTTCTTTTCTCACAGAGACTCAATACTTAAAAAACTTACTTTACTTTAGTACAACGTTTTAGGCTATGAACTTGATGTCACCATAGGCGGAAGTTACTGTGGTTACACCCACTGAGTGGCAGAAAGACTGTCTGGCACTGTAAGTGTTCAGCTTAAATGGCATGAAAACATACAAAATAAGTATCACTGTTGAGTCCAACCACTTGTAATTTAAGCAGATAGTCATTTGTTTTACTCCTGGTTCTGCAGTTTCTCCTACTAAAGGAAGCCATTTGCACTTGTTTTGCCACTCAGTCCAGCCAAGTAGGTCTGTGGACACACAGTACAGTACCTCCTGCTGTTAACATGTGTTGTGTCATGGTGTGTCATGTACTGAAGTGGGTGTGTATTTTTGGCCGTGAGACTGCAGATAGACCCTTCTCGGTTGACCAGTGGGAAAGTGACGTCAGTGTATACCATCTTTACGTTTTGTTATTAATGAACAATGGCATTGTTAAGTGCGGACCACTGCATCTTGCAACGTTAGCAAAAGTTAAAATAAATTCACGGATCTGCATCGTGACTCAAATCCACTTCAGAATATAATGTGTTCTTTCATGGCCCATCCTACACCCTTCCACCAAGTTATTTTTAATAGCTCTCTAGCTTTCTCAGTCACATTTGTAAAAAATCAGTCTCAATTTAAATATTACAGACAAAGATAAATGTATTTTAAGAACAGAACATGTCAGTTTAGCATCGATTCACTTTTAATAAAATACTCCACGCTTACATTCGTCTCCAAGCCATCCTAGACAGAATGCTAGACTGAACTTGCATCTGCATTGCTATGGGATATTTTATGTGATCCACTATGTGATACAAATATAAAATTATAAGTAAGCACTGTGTTGTACTGTGTAGAACACAAAACTCCTGATTACATCGTCTATTGTAAACAATAGTATATTTGCATATTGGCTGGCTTTAATGAAGTCTGTTTGCTAACTATTCAGGGTGCAAGACAGAGGTTGTGGTATTCATGCCAATGCACAAAGTAGAGTGTTTGTGTGTGTAATGTACCTCCTGAGGGCTAGAAGGCAGGAATTGAGGCTTCTCCATGTCCAGCAGTTTCTTGATACTGAGCATGACCTTCTCTCTTCGCCACTGTCTGTATAACTTCTCTTTGTCACACAAGGCAAGACTAAACCGGAGGTCAATAGTAGAACTGGAAACAGACACAAAAACACCATACTAATGTGAGAAAAGCCTTAGTGTCAACTTATATCATAGATAGGATGATACAATGTCCGAAGAGTTTCATAATGCCAGATTGTGTACAAAAGAAAGGAAAAGGTGAGAGGTGGCTTACAAACACAAATAAACTCCTTTTATTTGTTTTATTTGTTTCCATGGCTTAGACCAGAGAGCTGTTTAGGATGAATGAACACGCACAAGCTGGTTAGTTCTGACACAAGAGCTGTGTCACAGGTGGGATCTCTTATACTATGCCATTTGTTATTCTGGATGTTTTATTATTTATGCCAGTACTACCAGTCAACACATAACATGATAAAACGAGTGAAGAAAGCATCAATATTTAATAATTTATCTTCTGAAACTCTTTTATCCTGGTCAGGTTCAAGCAGACCAAAGAAGGGATGCCAGTCCATTGTAGGGCACCAACCCCACCCCCCCCACACACACACAGCTATTAAATTTGTGGCGATTTAGAGTCACCAGTCTGGAGAAATGGAGAAACTCTGCACAGATAGTAACCTGAGCTGAGCCAACGTTACCTGCTATAAATACAGGTACCCCAATACAATAATAAAATACCCCAATGAAAAAATTATTTTAAAAATCAATGTATAAATATAAGCTAATATAAACAGCTATTGACCAGTTTTCTATAAAAATAGAAGAGGTAGTGCATTCCCAGCAAATCCTGCTCATCATGTGGCCACTGCCTGACACTAATGACACACTGATTTATGACATTCCAGACATAATGACACACTGAACACCAAAACACACAATATGTCTAATTCGGGCTACATCAAATAAGTAAGCAAAGAGAAATGGTTGAGTGAGTGAAGAGCTGTTGTGTTCAATGGAATACATACCAAACCTCCAGACTGAGCTCTAAGAACACTTTGGTGGTCTGTTGGAACAACACAAAGACACTCTATTGGTGTCATGGACATGGACCACTGATTATTAACTGTTAATACATTAGCAAAGCAGAAGGACTGGAGGAAGTGAGAGAGAGAAAGAGCGGCAGAGAGAGAGAGAGAGGAAATATGGAGAAAGAAAGAAAAAAGAAAGAAAGAAAGAAATGCTACTTGTTCAGGTTCTTACGTTTCCTATATGAAATGGCACCAGTTCCTTTTGTCCCACTTTGAGATTGGAAATGGAATATGATGTCATACCCAGTGTCTCATCCATCACATAATTGGCATCCATTAATGTCAACTGAAAACATTGCATTATATATTAGTATAATTGTGTTGTTAAAGTTTAGGAGCTTTCAGAAGTTATTAAGTCAAAAAAAACAAAACAAAAGATCTTCAGCAAAGCTGTTAATGACTACCTCCAGAACGTTGTCCAGGTTTGGGTCCAGTATGAACTCGAAGCTTTCATTCCACTCGGGGTTGATGTCATTATCGATGTGCCGTGTCCTCTTCCTGCTTTCAGGAGCGGTGGGAATGAAAAGCTCCACGTAGGGGTCTGGAGTGTCCACTGCACACAAAAACACGTGGGAGTACAGTGAGGAAACAAGTAACCTAAACTCTACATATTCATCTATAAGTTATTTCATCAGTTGCTCTGAGTGTTCTTGTGCTTTTAGTATTTAAAAGCATTTTAAAATATTTTACTCCACATTTGAAGAATGCTGAATATTTGATGTGAATTAGATAGTAGCATTTATATAATGTTCCACAACTCACATAAGTCACCCAGAGCTCCTTTGGTGACATTTTCTGCACGCAGCACTTTCACTTTGAATTTGTGTGAGTACTGCTGCTCTACCTTAAAGCAGAAACAGACACAATTATGTCAAATTATATTTCTCATAGAAGTTGACGTCATTCTTCGTTGCTGTAAATTCTTATTCTTTATATTATAGCAGTGTACAATCCTGATTCCAAAAAAGAGACTGTGTAAAACATAAATAAAAAGAAAAAGCAATAATTTGCAAATCCTCTTCAACGTACATTGAATTGAATACAATGCAAAGACAATATATTTACTGTTCAAACTGATAAACTTTATTGATTTTTGTAAATATACACTCTTTTGGAAAAAAGGAATAGGCAACAAAAGACTGGGTAACTGGCAGCAGGTGATCGTATCATGATTGGGTATGAAAGGGGCATCCTCATTCAAAGCGAGCACAGTGTGAGGTTCACCAGCATACAATTTCTCAACACTTCAGTATCACAACATACAGCTGCAAGAAATTTAGGGATTTCACCATCTAAAATCCATAATATCATCAAAAGATTCAGAGAATCCGGTGAAATCTGTGCATGTAACGGTCAAGGCCGAAAACAACTGAACGACCGTGACCTTCGACCCCTCACCCAGCACTGTATTAAAAACCAAGATTACTGTATAAAGGACATTATTACATGGGCTTGGGAAGACTTTGGAAAACCGTTGTTGGTAAACACAGTTCATCGCTGCATCTACAAATACAAAACAAAAGCCATTTATCAACAACATCCAGAAATGCAGCGGATGTCTCTGGGCCCATCCAAATTCAAATTCAAATTTTCTTTGTCACATACACAATCATACATGGTACGACATGCAGTGAAATGTATTTGCAGTGCCCGACCCATAAACATAAATTAAAATACAAAATAAAAATAGAGAATGAGTAAAAATATAATAAGAGAAAAAAGTATATAAGACATAAAAGATATAAAATATATAAAAGATATGAAAATATAAAATGATATGAAGATGTAAAAGATGTAAAATATAAACAGTAGATAGAAATCTGTGCAACGGAAGTATTGTGCAAGTGAAGTAGATGTGCAAAGTAAATGGAATAAACATCCAGATGACATATTTTCAGGGACGTCCCTGTTTATTCCAGCAAGGTGACATTCTACACATATTACAGCAGCATGGCTTCATAGTAAAAGAGTGTGGGTACTAGACTGGCATCACTGCAGTCCAGACCTGTGTGTGGAGCATTATGAAGCATATAATACGACAATGGATACCCCTGATTCCTGAGCAACTAAAGTTGTATATCAAGAAAGAATGGGAAAGAATTTGACTTTGAAAACTTCAACAATTAATGTCCTCAGATCCTAACCGCTTACTGAATACTGTTAAAAGAAAAAGTGATGTAACACAGCACTAAACATGCCCCTGTCCCACTCTAATTCAGAATGAGTGTATATTTACAAAAACGTTTATCTGTTTGAATAGTAAATATTTCATCTTTGTATTGTATTCAATTAAATATAGATCAAAAAGGATTTGCAAATCACTGCATTCTGCATTCATACAACTAATTATTTTTTTCCAACAAGCTTGAGAAACCTGCCACATTTCTTTTGTGCCACCTCCATCTCATTGACCTCAATGATGGTTTTAATCTGAAATATGGTCTATTACTTATGGTCTATTGTCTTGTTCTTTAACAACATACAAAAAATCTAACATTTTTTAAATTAAATAAATCTAAAATGTGCTCTTTTTCCACTGACAATAATCATTTAAATATATTAATTGGTTCATAATCATTTAATGGCTTCCTAAAACTTTTGCAAACCATGGTGTATCATGAGAAATATACCATGAGGCAAACGGAAACATTCCAGAGGTTGCATTATCGCTGTGTGTAAGTTAACTGTGGCATGCAGCTGCTGATGTGTGTAATCACAGCTGTAAAAGTGTAGTGGACAGTGTTTACAAAGAACAGGCACATTACTGACACAGACTTCCAATAATCAATAACAAGGTATAATGGAAATTATCTTATTTGATTACCGTTATTTAATAAATTATTGAAGATTATATTATGAATATTGATATAGGTTATTTTTTAATTATTATTTGGGTTCTAATTTGAATGAGGGTAATTATAGCATTATTAATACTATGCATACAGAATATATTTATACTATATTATTGTATTATACACTTTGTGTGTTTCAGAGTTTGAGTTTGTAAGAAATTGACAATCTTCAAAGCCCTATAAAATTTTATTAGCTGATTATTATCAATTATTGCATTTTTATCTCCTCTTTAATCTCCTTTATCTCCTTTTATCTACCACCATTATCCTTTAAGACTTCAAGTCATATCCTATCCTTGCATTAGGTTATGAAATCAAAAGCCCAGAGGAACCCTACAGACATTTGAAAACCATTTACTGTATGTCAGTGTACATGGCGGGGACTTGTAAAATTGTTTCTCACATTAATTATCACTGGTGCATTAAAAAGAATGGTAACAAGCTGGTGTCAGCAAATCAGTAAACTGTTTGGAAGCCTAAAGAATACTATGTTTACTATCACTCATTTAGACTACTGGTGAAAAGCAATTCTATGAAAGCTTACTGGATGATCTTCAGTCGTGCCAATTGCTGATGTACAATTTGTGTCTTTTTGGTCCTGATGGTTCGTAAAACATTTTGGGATGCCATGTCTACGCATTTTACAGTGCAACTGACAAAATGTGTTTAGTATCACAATACACGTCATCTCTCTGCAAAGACAGATTGTTGAGTCATTTTAATCGTTCATGATCTAAGAGTGTCATATAAGCCCCATCCCCATCTGCAGCAAGTAATAAAAATAAGAAAATATGAAAAACATCTGCACCTATTTGGGCTACAGATGAAACCAATCTGCTCTGCAAACCTTTTTATGTGACAGGTAATGTGCTGGTCTACTTTGTCCAACTATTCTTTATTATTTAATGGTAAAGCCTGTATGATATACAAATGGAGGTCTGATACTGTTGTACAAAAATGTCTGCATATCTGCACCATATTCACACATTAAAATTAAAACTGCCTTCGACTAGCAACTGTGAAAGATACACCGCAGTTGTAGTGCCTTATGGTTTGCATAGGAGAGGTTAGTGTGAATAGCTTTTTATTACAAATCTGTACTTTTTCAGCAAAGAGAATTGTTAAAAGAAATGCATAATTTTGTTACACTTACAATGATGTACTGATAAGGATCAATGGCAGACATAGTGGTGTTTCACACAGAGTGATCAGGACTGGCTGACGATCACCGTCTACGTGAAAATCTGGCCCTCTGATGAAGAAAACTTGTGGGAGTAGGAATTCTCATCTAGTGTACACACAAGAGTGGTTAATCCAGTTGTGATGGTGAAATCAGGGTGATTTATGAGACAAGAATTACATGTCTAAACTGAAATTGTACTCTGATTACAATAAATACAAAAGGCTAAGAGGAAGGAATGTCAGTCTATATTAAAATGGAAATCATGACGTTGTGCATACCATATAAGCATTATATAGCCTGTATCAACAAGGTCAATAGTCTAGGCTATTCTGCATGCGTGTGTGTGTGTGTGTGTGTGTGTGTGTGTGTGTGTGTGTGTGTGTGTGTGTGTGTGCACTTGAGAGAGAAATAGAGAAAACAACGAATGAGGAAGTGTGCAGCTAAGAAAACTAAGATAATGCTCTTGGTAATACTGGTCAGTTAGAGTCACACCAAACACCATGACTAAGCAGAATTCAGGAAACTTCAACATGTGTTAACTGAATAATTCCCAACACTGGCACTGGTTCACCACAACTTTGTACAGTTACATTTTATAGCTCTAACACACCGGCATTAATAAAGTTAAGTAGCTGCTGAATTTGATCAGATATGTTAGACTGAAAACAGCAGAACACACAGGCGCAAGGAAGAGCAATTCTGTGTCTAGTCTTGGGAATCAGGAGATTGCAAGTCTGAAGCATGATGATGCCACAGTCATACATGGCTGGGAGTCCAAGAGTGCAAAATTGGGTTGATGTGATGGCATTACTTTCTCCCATGTCAATCAGATTGACACTACCCAATGTGTGAACTCATGTATGCAGAAAGGAACAGCTAGCACTTTTCTGTAAGTGTGCTTAGCTACACTGTGACGTATCATGAGCAGCAGTTTATAAAATGCAATGGCGGACTTCAAGTATATCAGAGGAAGCACATGTGAGATTTCATCCTCCTCGGTTAGTAGCTGATGTGTAATGAGGAGAAGCTGGCTGGAAAAAGGGAGTTAGCAAATGACAAATTGAAAGAAAATGGGATAAACAATAAAAAATGTCCTGAATGTACTGTACTGATGACTATTGTAAGTCCAATAACGAGTCACAGAAATTATGAAGAATATGAAGTCACTGACCATTATGTTGAGTGATTTCTCATATAATGTAAAAAAAGTATTAATTTAATTCAATTCTGAACTATTCATTCAGTTTAAAGAAAACTAGGCAATCTCTTTCAACAATCTCTTTGGATCCTGCTCTGTCACATCCCCCAAGCTATGATCCCTTTGGCTGCCCACTTTCATTATTTGACCATTTCCCGTTCTCTTATCTCCTCACATTCCTTTTACATGTTACCTACGTCCACTTCTCTATCTAAGCTCCATGATTTACCTCTTCTGATTCCCTTTCAGCTTTTTTCTGGCCTATTATATGCTAGAACCAGGGGTACAATTACACATTTGGTGTGAGTTAATTTGTTTTCCCTCCCCGACTGACCCTTTCAAAAATCTTGCTACCAGCTGCTAAAACATGTCTGAGACCATAGGTTCCTCATCCTGGCCCTGGGGTTACTCCTGTCCTCACCTGACTCAACTACACATCTAAAAATGGAATACAAAAGTATGTTTTCACTAGTGTATAATTACCTGTAGCTACAAATCATCACGTTTTTATAAGCTTAGAATGAGCCCTTTATATCTACATATTCCACATGTCCATCATGTTGCGCCACTACAGTAGCCCAGATTGGACAAATCTCTAGAGTGCACCTTCCACGTTTCATGTTTTTACAAGAGGCTTACAAGTCTGAGGATCCAATTATTGAAAAATGGAGGATCATACTTATTATTTAGCACGGAAAAAGCAAGGGAGGGTGAATTTAAGTATGCACCTGATTTCCACCATACGTTCTAATACACGCTTGGAAAGGGAGGGGTAAGGGAAGGGCATTCAGATATCTGAAGTCAACATAGTGGAATGGTGTTTGTGTGTGTGTGTGTGTTTGTGTGTGTGTGTTAGAGCAGGAAAAATACAGAAATGAGCAGGTACTCCAGGACCAGGGTTTGGGAACCTATGTTCTAGAAGTTTACAGATTCCAGGCCAAACTGTGAAAACTGTGCATAGAATTAAAATGTTACATGGGGAAGAAAGGCTACATAGAAATAGAAATGCTGAGTGTGTTTTCCAGATTTAAATATGATTTCCTCAAAAATAGTTGTTTTCCCTATTCTGACTTTACAGAGTATTATGTGTTAAAAAGTGGGAGCAAAACTACAGAAACTTTTACTCTTTTCAGAGAGGGACCAAATGTTGTCTGGCATAAAAATAAATTTTCTTCAATGAGAGTAAATTTTACTCTGGCAAATTTACTGTGTAAAGGAGTAGAAGGAAATGGTGTCGAGGTAGCCTGTTCATTTAAGTATCTCGTATCTCAGTAGCTGAAGTAAAAGTCAGCCGTTATTTCCGAGTTGGACACAGAGCATCCCGCTGGCTGCGTCTACATCCGAAACAGAAACATAACTACTGTCCTGACTAAGACTAGTACACTTGCAGAAGTCACACTTAAATGCCTTTATGAAGCGTTGCTGTTCGAAAATAATAAATGGCTCCGACTGTCAGCCGTTATTTGAACCTTTCTGGCGTTCAGCGTTTCAGAACCCTCACACAGGCCTGGAGCTCTCAGAAACCTGCAGCACTGAAGGTTCTGCCTTCCCTTTCCTCCCTGCGGTGCCTATAAGACTAAAACTTGTTCCTACTGTCCAAAATGTCTTCACAGCTAGTGTGGATCATTATGCAAGCACAAACAACGTACTCACCTGAAGATGTTACGATAAATGTGGTGTCCTAGAAAAAATATCTCGCGTTTGTCCAGCACACCAGCGCGCGCTTCGGTGCAATCATGATTTGAGGAACTGGAGGTGCTGGAGTCCGTTGTCTTTTCCTTCTGCTAATGAACACGCCCCTATTCACAAAAACACATCAAGTGCCCACAATGTCTAGGAAGTCCACCTGTCCGCTTTCTGTGCACGTGCTAGCATTCCATGAAGTACCATTCCCAGTGTAAACTGGACGTTTGACTAAAAATTCCGATTTGTACACCTGACCAAAATGTGTAAGTTACTGGCAAATAAGCCCACTAGGAGAACTGTAATGTTATGTGTCATTTTTTCCACTAGGGGGAAACCTAATACCACTGCTTTATTATAATACTTCTGTTATGGCTTAATAATTAATATTATTTAATTTAATATATTATTATTAATTTATATGTATGTATATATACAAAGGTTTCCATAAAAAGTTTGATGAAACTGCATCCCACAGGCTATGGCTGTTACTCTGTTAGGCCATTGCCAACTAAATGTTAAGGTGCTGGAAAACCTAGTTCTCAATCTAACTTAGGTGTACTTCTTATAATATACTTACACTATTGTACACAAATACATTCAATTTTATTTAATTCAATTTTATTTGTATAGCGCTTTTAACAACAGACATTGTCTCAAAGCAGCTTCACAAAAGTATATAAATT
>JAQQZX010000016.1:277701-306309 GCA_030068355.1 Notoglanidium maculatum | reverse complement strand
AAGTGCAAGACTGTTCATGGTGATTCGATGACTTCAGCCAGGAGTAGGACACCGGGATGGGTCAGGCAAGCCCGGAAAGCAGAAGGGGTCAGAAGGGGTCAAATACATGCACATACAGTATGTTCAAATACAGATACATGCACATACAGTATGTTCAAATACAGATACATGCACATACAGTATGTTCATTCTGACATCAATGGTGTAGTTACATGGCACAAGCCTTAGGACCAAAATTCCCACCCCAACTTACCTCAACAAACTTCTAAAATATGTTTCTCTTATGCAGTTAATGCAACCCTTATGAATCATATCATAATATATTGTGTTAATTTACAACAGTGCTGTATTGTTGTGGGTATTTTGACCAATTCTACAAATTCTACTGGATATTTGGAATCATAGAACTATAAAGCAGGTGAAAGGTGCATTAGGCGAGGTAAGACTTTTTTTTCTTCAGTATTCAGGTGTCTAACGGGTAGGTGGGCTCGACATCTGAATGATTCCCGCCCATGTTCACGAAGCTCCACCCCTACGATCTTAGGTGGCCCAAATGACTAACAGGAGGCGCATCCGAGCCCAAATCAGAGTCAAATCAGCCCAAGCCCGAGCCCAAATCAGAGCAGAGTCAAAACAGCACCGTGAGGGACTGGGGGAAGTCAGTACAGTGAAGGAGAAGTGCTGTCGTGTGAGTAGTCAGCTCCCACGGCGGTCCAGGGCCTAGGCAGGCGGAGCGCAGCTGGGTCTGGGTCTGGGGCTGGGATTGGGTCTTGGTCTGGGGATGGGGCTGGGGCTGGGATTGGGTCTTGGTCTGGGGATGGGGCTGGGGCTGGGTCCGGGTCTTGGGCTGGGGCTGGAGCTGATCAGCAACACAGCGAGCTCCACGCTCACGCTCATGCATGTCCTCTCCCGGGGAGTCTAGCGAGGCGGCGCACACAGCAGGGGTTAATAACAGTGCGTTACTCACCTGTCCCGCTGAGCGGCCTCCCCTTTACAGCTCGCCGTCTGCTGCTGGGGGGTAGATGTTAAGTGAATTGTGTGCTTGTAATAGGCCCAGATTGCCTTACCTTTTAAAGTTAAACTAGCAGATTATTTTTTTACAGTGTAGGTGTTTCAGGTTTTAGGAAGCTATCCAGCAAACAGTATTTGTCCAGGACGCGTGTATGATTTCATTGTATGATTAGACTAAACTACATTAGCAATTCTCTAGCGTAATGTAATCTCTTACAGGATTTTACAGGATTTTTTACATGATAAATGATCCGAAAAATATACTATCCTATTTGAAGTGTTTATCTAATCAAAGGCAAATATGTGGAAATACATTTGAAAAAAAAAAACTCCATGAAAGTTACATGTGAAGGTCTGAAAACAAAATGGGCGTTTGTTTTTTGATACTTTTAAACAAATAAAATAAAATAGATTATTTTTATTTTATAAAATATCTTATTTTTATTTTGATGTTTAGCTTGTGAATATTCCAATATGAATACCAATTATGAAAATGTTGTTCTTTATTTATAACCAAATGCAAAATTTTTTTTTTTTTTTTTTGCAAACATATTTTTGGACATGCCTCCGCATTTTTTTTTTTTTTTTTTTTTTTTTTACATGAATACTTATTCAGTCCTCCACACCAATTCCAGTGACGCAGAATGCATAGCTTGCGCACATTACGAAGTTTCCGTCTTGGCTCCGTCTGTTTGTTTTTCTTTCGCTTTGACACTAGGTATATTCGCCCATTCAAACATTTATTGTTAGTGGTGAAATTGTTACTACGCCAGTGCTGCTTTAATAAGTCCCTGCTGCACGATCACAGAAATACTCTATCAGCAATCGCCTAGGTTTCCGTGATGGAATCGCGCGCTCGAGCCGTGGGTCATCACGGTGTTTCCAACGCCGCTCAAACCCTCATTTCACCGACCTGCTCTAAAAATCGTCAGAGACCTTGGCTCGATTACAAATGCTTCTCCATAGTGACCACTACATAGGGCGCGCGAGGCATCGTTTCCCACTCTGTGAAGTGCGCTTGTAGAGGGCGCGTCTATTGCGTCACCTGAAGTATAAAAGCTACTTGCTCAAGCAAGTTCATTCACTCACAGATTTCAGCTGACGTGGAAACTTTGAAGAGTCTAACACATTAAAAAGCACTGGAATGTTCAGGACCGGATTGTTTCTTCTTTTATCCCTGGGCATCCTGGGTTGCAAAGGAGGTGAGTTACTTTGATACTGACATTAAACAGACTAAAATCTCAATTTCTTTCTAGCCTCTGGTATGACCTCTGTATAGAACAATTCTGTGTTAAACCTAGAAAGCCACATCTAACTAAATATCTGAAACGTGTTGGTGTTATCTGATGTGATGCTCTGTTTAATGCAATATTGAACGGAAAAAAGGTAATAACATGTATTGATATTGGTATTGATTACAGCCGACCCTTGCTGCTCACAGCCATGCCAGAACCGTGGTGTGTGTATAGCTCTTGGTCAAGATACTTATGAATGTGACTGCACACGGACTGGATATTACGGACAAAACTGCATGACTCGTAAGTAGAAATGGTTTGAAAAAAGCAAGATAAACAAGATGCTCATTTATAAATATAAAGGTTGCTCTTTAACCTGTTTTCTGTCTTCAAATGTTTTTCTTCATAGCTGAATTCCTCACATGGTTGAAAGTGTCTTTGAAACCAACACCGAACACAGTGCACTACATCCTCACACATTTTAGAGCTTTCTGGAACATCATCAACAACATTCCATTTTTGCGAGACTCCGTCATGCGTTATGTTTTAACATGTAAGTAGAAACCCAGAGGTCTGTTAGACTATGTTTGTTTTTTCTGTAAGCATTGAAGGCTATTAACTAATATATTTTGACACTCTTTTCAACATTGTCTTCAGCACGATCCCATTTAATTGAAAGTCCCCCAACCTTCAACGCTGACTATGGCTACAAGAGCTGGGAAGCCTATTCCAATCTGTCCTATTTCACACGTACTTTACCTCCTGTTCCCAAGGATTGCCCAACACCTATGGGAGTTGCAGGTGAGCGTCACTATCCAAACCTGTTCTTTAGCATTTTTTGAAAGGTTATCAACAATCTCATAGTAGATTACATCACTGGCCTACAGGCAAAGGATAGAACTAGGCTGCATGCCATAATGTGTTTAAGGGGTTTAGAAAACTTTTAGCATAGCTTTTCACATACAAGAGGAAAAAGATGCCTGAGAAGACTTAAAGGCTTCAAAACACTTTCTGTAGCATGTATTTGTGTAGCCTTTGTCTTACTTGTAATTTGCTTCAATTCTCATGCCTGGTCTCTTGCAGGAAAAAAAGAGCTGCCTGATGTGAAGGTAGTGGTGGAGAAGTTCCTGCTCAGGAGGAAGTTTATCCCTGACCCACAGCACACCAGTCTCATGTTTGCCTTCTTTGCTCAGCATTTCACACACCAGTTCTTCAAAACTGACATGAAGAGAGGCCCAGCCTTCACTAAGGCCAAGAACCATGGGGTGAGTCTCAACCCTTCAGTAGCTTCTTCTCTGACTGGATGCTGTTTGAAGAGACTTTTTTTCACTTTATCAGCTGTCATGTGATGGTTGAACCATATCATCTATCCACATCTTCCATAACTTCCGTAATGTACATTTTTCAGGTTGATCTGAATCACATTTATGGGGAGGAACTAGAACATCAGCACAAACTCCGGCTATTTAAGGATGGAAAGCTAAAATATCAGGTGCGTTTATGCTTTCATGTAACTAATTAAAAAGTAATGAACAGTAATGAAAACTTTTATCTCTCTGACACATTACACTACATTAAATACTGAAGACATGTTTCTTTGTAGATGCAGTAAGAATGAATGAAGTGGTGAAATAATTTTTTTTCTGGTCCCTTTTAGGTTCTAGATGGTGAAGTTTATCCTCCTCCAGCCAGTGAGGTCCAGGTGGATATGCACTATCCACCTCATGTGCCTGAGTCTCATCGCTTTGCTGTAGGCCACGAAGCCTTCGGTCTGGTCCCAGGCCTCATGATGTATGCTACTATCTGGCTTCGGGAACACAACCGTGTGTGTGACATTCTTAGGCAGGAGCATCCAGATTGGGATGACGAGAGGCTCTTTCAGACCACAAGACTCATCTTGATTGGTGAGGGAACGTTTGTTCAAAGAGATGATATGAATGTGTTTTAGGTTCTTAATAGAAAATTACAACCTTATTATGTGAAGAAATATATGTGGTTTTCAGATATTTTCAACATTTACTTCCCTCTACAGACAAAGCCCTATTATTAAATCCTCATATTTCATTCACGTATTTTCTCCACAAAAACTGAAATCCTCAAGGTCATTTTTTAAACATTTTTCAGGCTTTACCAAGAAGATCAAGTATGTGTCAGGATACATTTTTGGAAGTCTTTTAGAACTCTTGTCATTCCTTTCTGTAGGTGAGAC
Source organism: Notoglanidium maculatum (assembly GCA_030068355.1). NCBI lineage: Eukaryota > Metazoa > Chordata > Actinopteri > Siluriformes > Auchenoglanididae > Notoglanidium > Notoglanidium maculatum. The sequence continues at coordinate 301,854 of JAQQZX010000016.1, read as the reverse complement.
CATCAAGATTGTAATTGAGGAATATGTGCAGCACCTGAGCGGCTACCACTTTAAGCTAAAATTTGATCCGGAGCTCCTCTTTAACGAGCGTTTCCAGTACCAGAACCGGATCTCTTCTGAGTTTAACACCCTTTACCACTGGCACCCACTCATGCCTGATGACTTCCACATCCAGGGTGAAGTCTACAGCTACAAGCAATTCCTTTTCAACACCTCAATTGTGACAGACCATGGCATAAGCAACCTGGTGGATTCATTCTCCAAGCAGATAGCAGGCAGGGTAAGCCATGTTTCCAATAGTAGCTCTGCTGGTTACAAAGATTAAAGTTTCTAGCTAATAGTGAGCCCAGGTCAGGTTTAAGCATAGGTTTCAAAATTTGAAAAGATGTTGAAAGTTTCTTGTAATACTCAACACAGAGACACAATAAATACTCCTGAGTACTTTATGGATTTTAGGCTGCCTAAGTAAGGCCATATTTATTTAGTCAAATCCATAAATTACTCTGAAGTAGTTTTGTGTCTTTGTATTGAGCATTATAGTTATCTTGGGTTACATGTGTTAGTTTTGTGATTAGTTGTACATGTATTAGTGTCCATGGGTTTAAAATGACAGTATGTATATGTGACCTCAACTTTTATTTCTTTTTCTTCTTCTTCTACATTCATTATTTTAATTATGTAGGTTGCTGGTGGTCACAATGTCCCACCTGCATTGATGATGGTGTCAACAAAAGCAATTGAGAATGGCAGACTGATGCGCTACCAGTCTCTCAATGCTTACCGAAAACGCTTCAACATGAAGCCCTATGACTCATTCGAAGAGTTGACAGGTGAGAAGTAAATGCACTAAGTCTTATGTTAACATATGAGTCAGAAGATGCTTTTATTCAAAACTCTCCTCAAATTATTTAAAGACATCTAAAGATTATCTAAAACAGTTTACCTTTACTACAAACAGATTTAAGATGCACTGGAGTAGGCTGAGCCTGATGATGGATGTGGCCTGACTGCCTTGTATAATGAAACTCTGTGGACAGCTTTTCCAAACAATCTGGCAAACACAGCTTAAACCCTCAGTTTTGCTTTGCCTGTATAGTCTTGCCTGTAGTCCAAAGGAAGCAAAAACTCTTGTCATTATGGAGCTTTTACATGTTGACATACATGTTATATCAAATTAAAAGGCTTAAATCTTTTAATGAGTGGATTTGAAGGAGATGAATCAATATTCGAATTAGCACTGTTAACCCTCAGCCTTTTTGCCACTTATGATGATTATTTATGTATGATTATTTATGTATGATGTTAGTACGGAGTCAAGTTTGATCTTGAAAGCAGTTTTTAAATTTTTTTGTGTAGCACTTTTAGGGGAAGTATACCTTTAGCTTAGGATCCTCTAAGGTTAAGTAAAAAATCAGTCAGTGTCAGTGGACTAGATAGACTAACAGAGCTAATTATGCACACCAGGTGATAAGGAGACGGCAGCGGAACTGGAGGAGCTGTATGGAGATGTTGATGCTATGGAGCTATACACTGGCCTGCTTGTTGAAAAGCCAAGACCCAATGCCATCTTTGGAGAGACAATGGTGGAGATGGGTGCCCCATACTCACTGAAAGGCCTCATGGGAAACCCCATCTGCTCCCCTGAGTACTGGAAGCCCAGTACATTTGGTGGCAAAGTTGGCTTTGACATCGTCAACACGGCCTCGCTGCAGAAACTGGTATGCAATAACATCAAGGGGCCTTGTCCTAATGTGTCTTTTCATGTGCCCGATGTAAAGGACTCAGTACTGATGACAATAAATGCCAGCACAGCACACTCAGGTACAAAAGATGTCAACCCAACAGTTCTGCTTAAACAGCGCACCTCCGAGCTCTGAACAACCACTACTGTGATTGATTCTTGACCGGACTCAGTATAAAAAACCTATTCAAACTGAACTCATAATATAGCCTTTATTTATTTATTTATTTAATATTTATTTTATTTATTTCATTTAATAAGATATGTTATCATGTATAAAAATGTTTTTTTAAATGAATATTTGTGTAAACCTTTGTAAATCTATTAATATTTCTATTTCACAATCAGACTCATGCTTTCTTAGCCAAGTAAATTACATTAAGATAACAAAGTCAAGGACACAGACAACAGTGGCAATATAACACATGCATTCTATGTACAGCAGTGGATACTACATTAAATACTGTAATTTACTGTAAGTAAAAAGTAGAACATTGCACAACAATGTTAGACAGAAAAAAACTATGCTAACGGTGACTGTCTTATGAAGGATATACGTGTTCAGTCTAGTCTTGTTGCATGTGAAAAGGTATTCTGATATCTTTTGGTTTTCATGCACAATGATTTGAATGCCTGCAGGGGCAAAAAGTTGGAATGATTTCTGCTTTCTTCATGGCTCTGGAGGCACATTTTTGAGGAAGGGCAGGTTTCCTCCTAAGTTGACCTGACAAAACACTGCTGTCTGTTCAGGGTCCAGTTTCCCAAAAGCATCGCAGCGCAAAAATCAACTGAATTTATTTCAAACTTATTCAATTCAATTTTATTCAATTTCTGTAAATATCTGTATAGTGCTTTTAACAATGGACAGCATTACAAAAATATACAGTTTAGATGGTTATTAACTTTGCAGTGCTTTGAGAGAAATCCAACCCAGGTCATTAGTGGTTACACAACCACAGCACACTGTTTTTGTAATGATGAGGACAGACTCAGTGATGGCTGTGGAGAACTGTTCATTTTGATAGTCTATTTACATTGTAAAATATAACGTATAGCCATATATTTATAATTGTCATCCTAGATGTTGTTGACACTTTTACACTGTTTTGTTTGTTTTTATGGAAATAATACTTGAACTTTAGTTTACAATTTATGTCTATACATTTATTTAGCATTTTTATAGCATTTTCTGTTTTTTCCCCATTACATGACAGTTTCTAATCTGGGTGGGCAAAACAAATGAATACTTCTTTCCAATTCACCCACAGTATCTTTTCAAACTTGTGCTCATGCAGTTTCACTGGGCAGATAAATGTACTTGGACGAGAGCAGTAACTGCCACCTATAAATACGTGAGGCATGAGGTATGTGTATGATTGGGTATAGTTTTTCTTATTGATAGAGGAGAGAGAATGCCACCCTCCCAACCAGAACCACTTAACAGTGTTTTTTGTTTTGTTTTGTTTTTTTAATAAATACTTGAACTCAGTGGAAAGAGTATTAAACAACTATGTACAAGGTAATAAACAATGTCTTGTATAAAATATCACCTCTCCCAGTGTATTTGTTGCAGTGTGTGGTGCTTCCTGGCTCATTTACAGAATAAGCTGACAAAATGTTTGTCTCATACAGTACATATCCATCACAAGTGTTCTAAATGTGTAACATCTGGTCTATCTGCTAATATCTTCATGGTCCTACAGGACTGTAGACAGTGTTTTCCAGGAATATATTAGTGAAAACAGAAATATTTAAATATTTTACCCAAAATGGCTAACATACTTTTTACAAAATGGCTAACATGATCTTTCTAAACATATAGCTCATTAAGTTTAAATGATAAAAGATTTGAACATACACCTTTAGAGAATGAGGTCATCTTCATATTTGAAACAAATATGTCTTCACCCCATGGGTTATAACGAAAAAAAAAGGTACACTTGCTTTTCAAAAATGTTTGTTTTTAACATTGTATTTGCTATTAAGTAGTAGGGGTGTAATGATTAGAAATGCAGTAACCTCTTTAGCACTAGTAAAGAGGAAGTCATTTGAGAGCAATTGTGTAAAAAAAACATCTTTGAGATTATGAGGCTTTAAGCAGGTTTGAACTCCTAGTAACAAACTTACTAATTATTAGTTCTTATTAGTAGTAGTTAATAAGAGGAAGATAAGTGAAGAAGTAATGAAGATCTACTCATTTGTTCCTGCTTAGTTCCTGCATAGATACCTATGAAATGTTGAATATATATATATATATAGGCTGAATATGTGTCATAGGATACAATTTTCACTTAACTAAAGCATTCAACATAAACATACATGAAATTTGATGAGTGAATGACACAGTGTTTGAGTGATCCATTCATACTGTCATTCATACAGGGCTTTTCCCATTCTGCTGTTCACTTGTTCTTGTTGAGTCACAATCTGGAACTGTGAGGTCCTTTTCACACCTGTTATTAACATCTGTCTCAAGTGATTTGATCGCAAGTATTCTTTATACAAGTACTTTATGCACATGTATGAGCTGTTTCAAAAGCCTTACTCAAATGGTCTGCAAATGAACATAAGATGAGACAACAGGCTTCTGCTGTTTTAGCCACAAGATCCTGCAGAATGGTGTGGGTGCACAATAGAAGTGCAGCAGAGTGTTATTCTGATAGGATAGTGGAGAATTATCACCAGTTTAGCACAATTTTCAAACTGTCTTGAAGTAATGAATGTAATTTATTGCTAGGGCAATGGCACAGTCAATTCGGTGGTCCTTAACTGCTGTGTGGGACAAATGCATATCCCAGACCACCTCGGAATGTGGTTTGAATGATCGGATCACAATGTGGCTTCAAGACACATTTGACCCTGTTTTTACTTGTACTTAGCTCTGTCCACTTGCATGGGTGACGCAATTGTATGCTAAAGCCAGGAGCAAATAAGAACAGAGGTGGCAATGCTATCTTCTGTACCAACGTTCTGACCTAATTTGGATTAGCAATGTAAATACCAATAATCAGCTATTTGAATGATTTTAAATGAATAAAATTGTAAAAACAAAAAATGCAGACATGGCGAACCATACTAAAAAATACTAAGCTCACCTGAGCTCAGGAATGAATGGGAACCCTGGAGCTGTGAGACAGCAAGGCTGCATGCTGCACCACCATACCAACCAGCTTCAAATTTTATAAATAAAAGTGTTGATCCTAAACACTGATCAGCAAACATGGAATTAATAGTCTAGATCTAGCAGAAATTTATTGCATTCTTTTTTTCTAGTGACCCTTTATGATGAAGCCAGGCTTAGCCCAGCAATTAAGCACAGCAAAGACAATTAAGCAAAGACAGCAATTAAGCAAAGACAGACATCCATTCTAAGTGTTTAATTAGTGTGAAATGTCAACGTGGGTGGAAGGAAGATGACATAATTCATAATATTTCTGTTGGACCACTGTTGCTTGTGCTTTCAAATTGCTCAATAGTGCTTGCTGGCAAAGGAAATGATGAGGCACTCTCAAGATACGTGCCTGACACATGATAGTAACTGGTCACTCATTTTACGTTTGACAAACCAAGTTAACTTCAGAACTAGAGAAAAACAATTCACATGTTAGTCATACAGAAAGAACAATGTCCTACTTAACACTGTTACAGAACAATCCTCTACTTCACCCATGATACAGTTCCTGAATACAGTTTACATATGTAAACTTAGGCTGAGATTCAGGTCAGGGCTTTGTGATGGACAGTCCAATACTTTTCGTTTGTCTTTAAGCCATTTTTTGTGACAACTTTGGCAGTATGCTTAGGATCATTGTCTAAAATTCAAAGTTTGTTCTTCCCCAGGAGTTAAATTGTGCCTCTTTTCTGAAGGATGCTGTAGTTGTATCTTCTGAATATTTGTATATTTGTATACAAATGCTGGTACAGATGCTTGTAGTACCTTCAGTTAATTGGAAATTGTTCCTAAGGAAAAATCAGACTTGTGGAGGTCCACTTTTTTTTCTGAGATCTGAGCTGAGTTGCTTGGATTTTCCCTAATATCAAGGGCAAAAAGGCACTCTATCTAAAGGTGGGCCCTTAATAGCCAGAGGTGCAGTCAATTAACTCCTAATTAAGACAACTGGCCAATCATATGCTTCTAAAAGTTATTACATACATTTTTGTAATTTCCCAGATTGTTTAAAGACACAGTCAGCTGTGGGTATGTAAACTTCTGACCCACTGCAATTCTGATATAGTGAATTAAAGCTGAAATAAGTCTGATGCCTCTGATGTGAACAAAGTAGATACTCTAATCACTTTGCTAAAAGTTAATGGGATGGTAACATGAAATGTGTGGAGTTCTGAAACCGAGACTGAATATCTTTAGTCTGTGTGTATTATACCAATTCAAACTTCATGTTTACTAATTAAATTTTTGCTTAACTTTTTCCACTGATTTGTTCAATGCACTGCTACTGATCCCAGAGAAATTTTCAGGCCATATGAGGTTCCACCTCTGCAATAGTAGAATGAAGACCTTCATATGTGTGTGAGAGACCAAGACACAGGATGTTTACTTTCCAGTGTTTATTCTCATCTAGGTGGAACCTAGCTGTGAACCTGTCGCTACTTGCCTTCAGACAACTCTGCTCCTTTTCCCTCTCACGCAAATGAAGTCACGCTTTCACATTGTTTCTGGGTTTCGGTAATATGACGGTATGGGGTTATGGCACTGCATATTACATGCTCCATGCCATATTTGGTCTTCTTTCATGTGCCTTGTAGCCCTCAACTGCTCAGATATGCTTAGGCAGAAGAAAATGTTTAAAATAGTCTAAATGAAATAATCAAACTAAATAAAAAAAAAGAACTAAAAGTTGAACTAAAAAGTCATTTGCAATTCACCACATTTGGCATGTGTTATGTTTGCATCAGCATCTTTTCATAGCATATTTTCAGGTTTCCCACACCTTTACCTGATACTGTGTGTCTGACCTCAGCATTTTAATTGCTCTCAACTCTTGCTTGCTCATGCTCTCAAATTTTACATCAGATTTTGTATGTGGTGACTCTGCTGTCAGTAAATTACCATAAATTTCAAAGTAAATTTTTTTAAAGTGCAGTGTTTTCAAAATATTTTCTTAAAATTATGACATTTAAGCAATGTCACATGATTAAGAGTGCTATTGTACTAAATATCAGCACAGCTGTGATTCTGCTGTAGGCACAAGACTGCACATAATCCCAGCCATGGTGATACTCATGGTGAAACAACAGCACAATTGTGAGTGTGATATTGCTTTTATACAACAGTTCTATAAACAATATATTAATTTGGAGTAACTGACATTTCAGACGTAAAATGTCCTGGCCAAATGTTTTGTTTATATACTCATCAAGGAAAATAATTCCTGAAAGAGCCACAGTTAGATCCATTGTTGCATGTTGCCATACCAACACCCCCAGACTCACTGACCGCCCGTAGTAAGTGTAGTTACAGTTTCAGTATTACAAACAGTTGCTAGAATTGAAATTTTATGCAGCAAACACAGATGAGTGGAGTGATATACACACACACTGAAATGTACCAGTGCTGTTGTACTAAATATCTGCACTCTTGGCTACACTGCTTGTGCAATCACATTCTTGGACTGTAACTAGCTATTGTATAAAAGATTTTGTAGGTGTTATGGCAGATCTCATAGAGTATGCGTAATAGCATGTATTAAGCCATATGCTAGCTAGAGCACACTTAATGCCACATACCTAACTGGCTAAATAACAGAAAACAATTCATAATAAGGAGATTTTAGTAAATGAACTTGATTTTTTAAAATGGGACACAAGATGTTGTTATACATTATGTGTAATAATATCTATCTCAACCATTATAACACCCTAACAATTAAATAATATAATGTTATGACTCTTTATGACAGCATATGACATCAGGTGAATAACATGGTTATTATGGTTATGTGTAATGGCCAAGGGTTCAAGTAGAGTTTTATGAGCCAGCAACCACACACAAATTTGATGCAATTAGAAAAATAATACAACTGACATCTGACACAGGACAAAAAAAAACAAAACATTAATTTGTTTAAATAAAAAAAACCCACAAAGCCGGCATGAGGATGTGAGTCAAAACTTCTTTCAGAGTGAATGGTAAGCAGGTTTGTTTTCTTCTGATGCACAATAAAATTGCCCTACATCTAGTCACCCTCATGGAATATAAGATCTTTACTATTTATATTTCATTTAGAAATGCTGTACTTTTTTTTTAGGTAACCACCGTTTTCCTAGTCCCACAAGTGGTGGTGCAATGATGTTACGGTCCAACTCATGATTATGAGTATGAATATGAGTAGGAATATGAGCAACAATTATGGGAATCTCAAATGCTCAGTTAGAAAATGTAAGTGCACATGTGAGGAATTTTGAGGACTTTAGGACAATGAAGCTGTTATCCATGTGTGTATCATTATCAATGGCTATTATTTCTTTGTCCATTCTTATTTTGCAAGGAGATCTTCCAGATGGAAGACTTTTGTTTACAGGATGGTTTGGATCCTCATGCCAGCACTGCCAGCATTTCCACCTTCTGACATATAAGCCATATAAGGCCACTGATAGACTTATCTTCTATACTGGCCTTGCATCTAGCAATAATATAACCTGAATATTTTCTCATACACATATAAGTTCATGACACTTTAGTCAGCCTCACATCCGTTCCTAGTACACTAAAGATTGCAAAGTATGAGACCACATGCCAGTCACATTCGTAAAGTCTAAACTTAGCTCCATGCCACCATGAAAGAACAAGCAGAAGGACTCTGAGATGAAAGTTTTTTTTTTTTAAAGTGTGTGAATCAGAGATACATTAATTTAATCATGATACTGTTCAAATTAGACACTGAAAGGTTCAGAAATCAGTCATTGGTTTCTATCTGAGGTATGATTCACAGTTTCTTTATAGTAACTTAGTAATTTACCATCATCCAAAAAATAAATAATAAAAAAACACTAATAATTTAATGAAAGTTTCACATGTCTTCTCCATGTCTGTGTTTTCTTAATGCTATTAGGTGCACTTTGCTAAATTAAAGTGAATATATGAATGCATCAGGGAAAAATGCTAATAGGGTTTGTTGATAAAATGCAATTCGCATAGAAAAAAAGGAACAAAAACAAGTTAAGGATTCAAACTGACATATGATGTTAATTATTAATATATTAAGTATTATACTATCATTATAATTATGGCTCTATAAAAATGCCACAGTGATAAAATAAATCTGTTGAGTTAACCTCATAACATCATGAAAGCCACAAACACTGTTCTTCTTAATGATCCTTTACAGGTGTGTCATGGACAAGTCTTAAGTAAATAGCATACCTCTCTGCCTACTCAACGTAACATTTTTTTACATCAGATTTCACAACTGCATTGAAAGACAATGAAATGTTTCACTTCCATCTCTTTGTGTTTCAGGAAATCTATAATGCTTATACTTTACTGTGACCTTTTTATGACTATTAAGACGTTTTATAATTATTAAGGTAATTCTCTGAGATCAGTCCTAATAGGGTTTTTTTTGTTTGTTTGTTTGTTTACGTTAGCTTGACTCTTTTGAGTGTTTGTGGACAGCTGAGTGTGGGAACATTCTCAAGATTTCATTGAGGTTAAACAACCCAATATGACAAGGAAGGAGAAACCCCCTTATCTCTGTGAGGTAGTTTCGGTCTGGCTTCCTTTGTATTGATCAAATATACAATCAGTTCACACTTTCTATTTACTAAAGGAGATTAGTAACACTATTTTTGGACATTAAGACTGGTAGATGACAGCTAAGTGATTGATTATTGTCAGGACCTGCTCCTCATGGCACACGCGAGTGCGCCCGACGAACTCGGCCGCTCTCGTAGTGCTTTTGATTTCTCCGTCGCGTGCAGCGCGGAAGCGCGCACTTCCGCATTTTGGCGCGAGCGACGGAGGACTACAGCCCCCACAAGCACACACTCCCAGCCTGATCACGTGACCCGTAATTGGACGCATCTTCGTCTGCATTCAATCCAGAGACAATCATGCCGTGTTTAAAAGGGGCTCAGTTGCGCTTCGGATTTGCGAAGCATTAGTTTAGCCGACGGACGCTATTGCCAAGCCCTAGATTAGCCATGTTTGCTTTCAAGTGTACTGGACTCTGTTTTCTGTTTCCTGTTCTTTCTATTTTGGATTATCTTTGATATACTGTTTATCACTCGACCTTGTTTGTGTTTTGGATTATTCTATTGCCTGCCGATTTGGTACCTCTGCCTCTTGTGTTTTAAAAATAAACATCATGAATTTCACAATGCCATCTTCTCACCTGCGCATGTGTCCAGCCACACCCCGCAAACCTGACAGAATGCTTTGCCGGAACCGAGACGCAGCAGGAGAACAGGAAGATGGCCGTATGCACACCATGCCGACCTTCTTCCTACAGAAGGTAGGATTATACACCCCGGGACCCAATGATGGAGTGGAATATCCTCCAGGCTGATTTCTACTCCAGTGCCAACTCTTTTTTTTTGAGGACTTACCGGATCCCAAGCCCACTGATAACATCTGGGTGAGATGTACGATACACTGGCTAACTGGACCTGCCCGCATATTCGCTGAGAGCCTCATTGGTATGGAGCATCCCTGCCTACAGAACCCAAAGGACTTCGGGGATGCGCTCAGGGTGCTGTGTGCTATGAGGTCAAAAAGGAGGCAACCGCTCCAGAGCCCCCTCCAGTGCCTAAAAAGGAGGCAACCTCTCCAGAGCCCCCTCCTGTGGCAAAAAAGGAGGCAACCGCTCCAGAGCCCCCTCCAGTGGTGAAAAAGGAGGTCAAAAGGGAGGCTACTGCTCTGGAACCTGTGCCAAAGCCCAAGTCCAGGTCCAGGCGGAGGTCCAAGTCAAAGTAGATGTCTGTGCCGGAATCCGAGTCCATGTCTAAGTCCATGTCAGTGCCAGAATCGAAGCCAAGTTCCATGTCCATGTCAGAGTCCAAGTCAAGGTCCGAGTTCATGCCAGAGTCCATGTCTGTGCTTGAATCCAAGTCCAAGCCTGAATCCAAGTCCAAGCATGAATCCAAGTCCGTGCCAGAATCCAGGTTCGAGTGTGAGTCCGAGTGTGAGTCCATGTCCAAGCCTGAATCCGAGTCTGAGTCGGCATCCGAGTCCAAGCCTGAATCCGAGTCTGAGTCGGCGTCCGAGTCAGCGTCTGAGTCCGAATCCGAGTTAGAGTCGGCGCCAGAGTCCGAATCCGAGTCCAAGTCAGCGCCAGAGTCCGAATCCGAGTCCAAGTCAGCACCAGAGTCCGGGTCCGAGTCGGCGCCGGAGTCCGGGTCCGAGTCGGCACCACAGTGCGAGTCCGAGTCAGCGCCAGAGTCCGAGTCCGCACCAGAGTCCAAGTCCAAGTCTGTTCCTGTTTCTCGTTCCGCTCCTGTCTCAGCCAAAGTTGTTCACAGGGAGCCTGTTCACTTCATGGCCATAGAGACTGCTCATGTCAAGGAGACTGTTCACGTACACATATCAGCACCTCTCCCAGTTGTACGTTGCAACGCCTGTTCCAGTAAGAACACAAGTTACAAAGACCATTCTAGCGAGAGTGCAAGTAAGAGAACCTGTTCCAGCACCCGTCACCAAGCCTGTTTCTGTACCAGTCATTGTCCCAGTACAGGTCATAGAGCCTGATCCTCTCTCAGTCACAGAGCCTGTTCCATCTCAAGCCAAAGAGACAGTTCACGTCAAAGCCACACGAACTTATCCAGCTACTGAACCAGCTTCAGTTACATCAGACATCATGGAACCTGTTCCAGTAGTAACAATTTCTAAGCCAGCGCCTGCTCCTGTCGCACTCATAGAGCCAGCGCCTGCTCCTGTCGCACTCATTGAGCCAGCGCCTGCTCCTGAGCCAGTGCCTGCTCCTGTCACAGCTCCATCCACAGAACCAGTTCCAGTCACAGTCTTGGAACCTGCTCCAGTTCCAGTCACAGTCTTGGAACCCGCTGCAGTTCCAGAGTCTGTTCCTGTCACAGCTCCAGTCACAGAGCCAGTTCCTGTCACAGATGCCGCTCAAGTCACCGAGCCTGCTCCTGTCAAAGTCGCGCTCACAGCCCAAGTCACAGAGCCTGCTCCTGTTCCAGCCATGCCTGAGTTCATGCCTGAGTTCCTGCCTAAGTTCCTGCCTGAGTTCCTGCCTAAGCTAAAATTCCACGTGGGGGTTCCCGATGATACGCCTGAGCCTAGGGGCCCAGGACCACTTTGGGAAAGCTGTGTTAGGCGCTCCAGGAGTAGCGCCTTTGGGGGGGGACATGCTCCTCATGGCACACGCAAGTGCGCCTGATGAACTCGGCCGCTTGCGTAGTGCTTTTGATCTCTCCATTGCGTGCAACGCATTTTGATGGAGGACTACAGCCACCACAAGCACACACGCCCAGCCTGATCATGTGACCCGAAATTGGATGCATCCACACCCTGCAAACCTGACAATTATACTGTTCCACACTTTTGATTTTAAGTTTTTGTTTTATTTTTTTTACTGCTTCATGCCCTTACATGCTGCAGTTCTGCAATTTTTAATGAAAACAGAATATGGACAGGTTATATTATAACAGTAAGTCAAGGCAATAAATGTAAACTAATTCTGTCCCTTTTAGTCTGATTCCTCTCCAGAAATAGAATATTAGTCGGCTAGAAAACAGACTGCTAAAAATATTTGCTATATTCAACAAAAAGAACAAAAAGAAATTTTTATATAAAGTACTTCACAATGTTAAGACTGGCTGGCACAGACAATGTAGGTTACCCTTTTTTCTGGCTTTCCTAAATTTCCTAAACACACACAAACATGTTTTACTGTAGTTATAACTTCAGTAACCGAATTTTTTAATGAATGAATGAATCAATTAATTAATTAATGAAAATTAAAATAATAAAAATGTCCCCTCGACAAGGTTAAAACTGTCACATGGAGATATATAAACATGCTTTCTCTAGGTCTATTGGAATTATGACTTATTATAATATCATTAACCTTGTATGTATTTCTATGTCCCTCTGGCATGCATGTGAATCATACACATTATCCTTCAATGAATATCGGAGTCATTATTTTGTAACCATGGCCAATTTCCATGCTAGAAGAAATAATGCAGCATGTGATGTTTAAAAGAACAATAAAAAAACCACAGGGAAAGCCTGAAACTAGCTGCATATTGAGGGCACGATGACGATGCCTTGATTGTAATGTACTTTGTGTTGGCAGATGTTATTACAACAGAGTAACTAATAGAAACTACTACTTAAACTGCTTCCCAAATGGACCATGAAATTTGTTTTAGTAGGAACTGTGCCAAAATAATGCCAAAACCTAATTTAAGATTTATCCAAGCTTTTAAATATTTTACATAATGTAGTTCTGCATGCACAGTTAGTCTTAAACATAAAAGAATGGTTCCGTAATGAAAACAGTGATTGTTTTCAGTCAGTCCTCAAGCCTGGCAAACTGGTTGTACCTTGAATCCTGTTTCATTATACATACAAATGTACATACTATTATATTCAAAGTTTTGGAAACCCATTGTCTCTGGAAACAAACTTAAATATGGACTGTAATCCTGCAGTGGTATTATTTATTGTTTTTAATAGATTAGAAAAGTGGAAGGGAAAAGGCATCCAGTGGGCCTCATTTATCAAGCTGTATATGAACAAATTTATGAGTAAATTGAATTAAAGTCAATTAAATTTTTTGTGTAGCACCTTTAACAATGGACCTTGCCACAAACCACCAGCTTCACATAAGTATATAAATTCAGATTATAAACTTATATAAACTGGTATATGTGGCTACTAATAAATCATTAGTACACGCGTTTACACAAGAAATTTAGTATTCATGAAAATCCTGCAAATCATACCCTACTCATGCTCCTGAATGTATTAAAAATTATATCAAATAAAGAAATCATATAATATAACTTGCATGCATTATTGCACTTATTTACACACAAGTGTTTCTGAAAGATTGATAAATAAGGCCCAATTTTATTGTATAAAGATGTACAGTGCAGTGATTCTCAAAGTTGGGTGTCAGGAATCTGCCCCTTGTTGCAAGCGCGGCGCGCATTGGGGAAGCAGCCGCGCTTTGATCATCTCAAAAGATGCAGAAGCGAGCCCTTCCGCATGTCAGCGCAAGCAACAGAGGACTACAGCCCCCGCAAGCGCCTGCTCCCAGACATTGGGACTGTTAAGGGGAGACAGGTGTATCTCGTTGCACGGACCTAATAACGCCGTGCATAAAAGGACTGCCTTTTGCGCTTCGTCCTCGCGAAGCAGTGACGTTCCTTTGTATTGTCTGCCAAGCGTGATACCCGTGTTTTGTTGATTACTGTGTTTGACTTTGCTCGTGTTTTTTGACCACCATTATTTGGATTACCCTTTGGACCCTGTCTGCTGATCGCTCGACCTCTGCTTGTCTTAGGATTACTCTTTGCATGCCGTTTTTGTACCTCTGCCTGAACTGTGTAAATAGTGTATATAGTGTGTGTATATATAATAAACTCAAGATGAGTTTCACTATGCCATCTCCTGTCCTGCACTTGTGTTCCAACCAGCCCCGCCTTCATGACATTGGGTCCATGAAGCATATTCAGGGGTTCAATGATTTTCTTTATCTAGTTACAGTGGTGGAAATCACAACCAAGCATTATTAAAATTTTTATATTTATTATTACTGAGTTATTGGAGAAAAGGGTCTCTTCTTATGGTCATCAAAAATATCCATTTGCAAGAAAGCCTTGGCTGTGTATTTTAGGACAGAATTCTTTAAATGTTTATACTTGAGATTTCATGTTGTTTTTTTGACTAAACATACTTTGTAGCAGGTCTTCTCCACACTGACATGGTCTATGTATTGCCTGGTCTGCTGTGTGTAGGAGCACACAGTCAGATGATTGATGGCTTATTTAATAGGGAAATAGTAACAGTGACATGATGCTTACAAGGGAGCAGATGCTAGAAGCTTTATGACTTCAGCCGGAAGATCAGGAATGATCTACTTAGTATTGTGTATACAAGCATAATGTATAAATCCACACACACCAACACACACACACACACCAACACACACACACACACACCCACACGCACATATTAAGAAATGCATACACAACATATACAGCAAATACTACAGTACTGTATGTGATTAAATATCTTTATTAGGTTTTCCAAAATTAACACAACGTATACCTACATATTAAGGAAAAAGTGTCTTATATAATATAACATTCATTTTTCAGGTACACAGCAAACATGATGGATGGTTCTCAACCTTTTGGTAGCATAAGTTTTTCCATGGTCAAGCAGTTGAAAAGCTTTTAAACCACTGTAGGTACCTTAGTGCTCTTCCAAGTGGTTGCAATACAGTGTTTAGCCTGAAGTGAGCACAGGATAAATATTTTTTATCAGTGCCTGATAGGTTTAATGAGGGAAAACTGGCAGTTCAATGGAGATGATGACAGATATAGTTTGTATAAACCTTTACCAGAACTTTTTAATTTTTGGACAGCTCCAATGGCAGTGAAATTCTATACCCTTTTCAAGACCACATTTAATTGAAAAATGTGAATGATTATTATCTAAGCAATGTAATTTGGAAGGAGTGATGTATGTGTGCATAAGCCAATCAATCAATTTAAATCTAGTGTTGATAGTCTGACTTTATTCGTCATGGCAAACCCTCTTCCAGTCAACTTCAGAAATGTCAACATCTAAATCATTAGATTTGAAGACGTGTTTTGAAGAAATGTTGTAAATTCTTCACAACTCCTCAAAACTGTGAAGTATATTGTTCTCATTGTGCAAGTCTGAGCCTTTATTAATCCCTTGCTCTGCCCAGGATCTAAAGCCAGGTTCATCTCTACCTAGAGAACATCTATGGTTTCCCTATATTGGTGTAAAACCAGACAAATCCGGCACTGTATCCAAATGTGTCTGTATTTTGTAGCAGACTCTAATAGTATTTCTTAAAAAACAGGTTATCAACAGGTTGTTCAATGTATCAGAATACAAATAGAGCATTTGGGGCAATGGGGATATAGTGACATTTTCTATTATGACTCAGGGTATAGAAGATTTGTCTGAAAAGCAATGCATGGCTACACTAATCTGGGCTGCCCAATAACACCAGAGGAAGTTTGAGACCTGAAGTCCTCCCATTTCGTATGGCAAGTAAAGTAACATAAGTCTAAGTCTTGTGCACTTATTATTCCAAATAAAATTGATGGGGGTTGTAAAGGAATGGATTGAAACAAATATTGAAACTTGTGTGGAACATTCATTTTAACAATATTAACAAAACCAATTAAGGAAATGGGAAGATCTGACCATCTTTTAAGGGAGTCTGATAGATGTTAAAATTGATTATAATTCTCTGAAACTAGGTAATTTATGACTGGAATGATTGGTACACCCAGATAAATGAAGCCACCAGGTGGATTAAGAAATTTATTCCCTACTGGAGGATTCTCTCTTTTAGTCTTATTAAGATATAAAATATTAGACTTTGCATTATTTACCTTGTAATCGGAGAAACTCCTGAAGGACTCCAATATGTTTGTAACTGTTGGTAGTGAATGTACTAGATGTTTTAAGAAAATATGATATCATCCACATAGAGACCAATATGATGTTCATAGTTTCCTATTGTTATTCCAGTGATTAAGGGGTGAAATCTAATTGTTTACGCTAGAGGTCTGATTGACAATACAAATGCAAACAACAATACAAAAAAAGAGGGGTGACACTGGGCATTCCTGACGAGTTCCCCTGGTCAAGCTAAAGCATTTTGATATCATGGTATTAGTGAGGACTTCTGCACTGGGATTACTCTCAGGCCAAATCTGGGCAGTATGTCAAATAAATATAGCTATTCCACCCTGTCGAAAGCCTTCTCAGCATTGAGGGATAAAATGCCCATATCCAAATTTCATAATGAATAATTAGTTTTCAGAATGAATAATATTGAGTACTCTTCTCAAATTATGAAATGCCTGACTACCTATAATAAATCCATTTTGATCTACATATATAAGATCTGGCAGACATCCTTCTAATCTCATTTATCATGACTTTCACTATTAATTTAGTATCTGAGTATTAGAATCTTTAAACACATGTTCGGATATACACATGAAATAAACTTCAGATGACCTTAAAAGTGGATTATCTTCTTACACTCTCCTATAAACATAATGTCATTTTAAATATGAAAACATTGAGCTCCTGTTTTGTTTTTTTATTTTGTACGTCTACTTTTCACAAGTTCACTTTAAAATTTTCACATAAAATTTGTTGTTCGTTATAAACCTTTTTTACTGTTTGGCAATGTCTAGTGTGAGCTGTTGTTCTTTCATTTATAAGATTGTATCATTCATAGATTATAGTATGAATGGTATTTGCTCTAGATCATTCCCTTATGTTTATTTTTTCTACAATCATTCTGCATTTGTTGAGCAATATGTGAGAAAACTATGTAAACGTAAACTCAAAATAGATCAAATGAAACTGGAAGTTTGCACTTATTCAAAAAAATTAACTTGCTGCAGTTTATAATCATAAAAATGTTCAGTGTTAACACCCAGCACAGTGAAATTATGTTTTGAAGAGAGCATTTTCTTCTCATTGCATGCCCACAGTGTCACCTAGAGGCCTCAAGGAGGACTAGGGGATTGAATCCATGAGGATGTTTTTGTGTATGTCTTGAGAGGGGCTCCAGAGACAAACTAAGAAATATAACTGCAAGCAGCAATTAGGGGGCCAAGCATTTGTTAGTGTAGCTCTTGTGTTTATGGTATTGCCAAGCCTTTTGTTCTGTGTTTGTCATTCCTGGTTTTCACCCTGTTTCTACTTTTTGGATATTTGCTTCTGTTTTGCCTGCTCTACTCTGCTGATCGCCTGAACATTGTTTGTGTTTTGACTGTGAGTTTGTCTGCCTATTTTTGTATCTTTGCATTCATGAATTCACATTTGCTTTTATTGCTGCCTTCTACCTGCACAGGTGTCCAGCCACACACCAACAAACATGACAATTTCTGGTTTGTGTAAATGGTATAAAAACATTGCTGAGCTATAGCCTCACATCCTGTTTGGTGACCTAGCCATTAAATCCATTTAAGATTATAGAGCAAACATCACAGCTACTAAAAATCTTAGAAACCTTGTGTTTAGTCTGATCACATGATGCTGTGATCCAAATTTCTCTCTTTTTTCTGAAAAAGAGGAACTATGATTACAGGTTATGTGGTTAAAAAATTATGAGCAGTTTTGGCATTAGGCAAAGTGAAGCTTTTTGAAACACTGAAATGTTCTAAACAATTGTGCCGGAAACACAATCTCCACAGTGACACCTACTAGCCACTTTTGCTATTGTCATATGTTTATCTTTGTTTTACCTTTATCTGTCATTTTGTGTTTATTAATATCTGCGAGGCTATTTTTGTTGCATAGGTATTTCCGTTTCATGTGAAAGTCATAACATTTAGAATGATAAGCTAGTGACAAAAGGCCTCTATGTTTATTGGGATAAACAACCACATGGGTTGTGTAAGTTTGAGCATACTTTGTAGCCTATGAAGTGCATGAAGTGTAGCCTATGAATTCCTCTTTAGCGGAATTAAGTTTCAGTGAATGTAGCTAATTGTACTTATGGAAAATGAAGCTCCATGGTAAAATTAAGAACACCGCACTCTGACAGTGATGTAGCTTGAATCCCTAACCTTCCGCTGAAGAACACCACCCATTAAACTGCTACTGGTCGTTACTTCCCACGCGTCACTCAACTCATCACAGTCGTATGAATGAAATGCGCTGAAGTTTTGGTGAGCCATGTTCATGTGGCATGGGTGTTTTCAACCACGCTCTGGAGCAGTGTTTCAAGGCGCCTGCACTTCGGAAACTCGACACAGTGTCGAAACTTTAGTATTGAGTATTCCAGCTCTAGCAGCTTTATTAATATGTGAATTACAGTGCCCCAATAGACAAACACATCTTGATTTGATGTTGAGCAGTTCAAAAGTTATTAAAAATTATACAAATATGTGAAATATAGAACCATCTAGAGGTGAAGTTAGAAACACTTCTTGGGGTCACTTAGCATTAGGTTCTTTCATTTTGTACTATGTTTGGTCAAAATACATCACAAAGTTGATGAGATATACCCTCATATCCTGTTTGGAGACATTGGCACAGGCACAGGAATGGTAGGATGTCACATATTGAACATTGGCTTGCATATTTAGCATGGATGAGCTCATGCGTTCGTACTGTATGTGGATGTCCTATGGCTGGTGTGGTGTGAGCCCTTGAGACACATAGGTGAGACAGAGGGGACATGCTGGGCAATAAGACAGGTTAAAACATGTGACACCATCATGCTTGGAGAGGGTATAGGAATTTTGTCATGCACAGATACTCCAGGTTTTTATAATCTGTTAGGATTGTGAATGGATGTGCTGTGCATTCCAGCCAGTGCTGCTACTCATAGTAATATATCATAATATCATAATTCTGTTCAGGGAGTGGGGAGATTTCAGGAGAAGAAAACCACAGAGTGAAGTTTAAGTTTCTCACAGAAATGCTGGGACATGATGCTCACCCCTCACTCCTTGGCATCCACATGAAGCATGAATGGTCTTGTCAGATCTGAGTAATATGGGTGCTGCAGTGAACCTTCAGCATATTAAATGCATCCTTAGGTGCCTGGCTCCACCCAAATCTTTTGGGGCCCTTTTTGAGGAGTGCTGTGAGTGGCCAGAGGACAAGAATGAGGGCAGATACTGGCAACAAGTTGTTACACTCAAATTCGGAAACCACGAACCACGGCAGAAACAGGAAGTGGGTGCAAAACACGGTGAACTTTTTATTAATTATATAATATAAAGAAACAAACAAAGGGAAAATAAACACGGGGATTAACTCAACGATCAATGGGAGGGGAGTGTTCCGGTGCTCAGTGAAATAAAGGTGCAAGAAATCTCCTAGGGGTGATTTCCTGGGGAAACGGGTGGTGACACACGGGTGAAGTGAAGTGGAGTGACATGGTCTCAGGGTTGTCGGTGTTCCCAGCCGACGCCACTCCATTGGATTCCCGATGGGGAGGGGTAAAGCATGGAGCTGCAAAAATGGGTGGGTTCACACAAAAGGTGCCATGTTCTAAGTGGTGAAACATATATAGATGTAAATATCAGTAAGTGAAAATTTAAATTCTGTTCTATCATTTTGTTGTCATCTTTTTCATATCAAACCTAAATGGCTTCAGTGTACAATACTTTCAGTGGGTACTGTATGTGGACACCTGATCATTTAACCCATATGTGCTTTTTGAACATCCCAATCCAGGTTCCCAGTTCCCCTTTGCTGTTATAATAAACTCCAATCTTCCTGGAAGGCTTTCCACTAGACTTTGGAGCATGGCTATTGGCATTTGCCCATTCAGCCACAAGATCATTAGTGAGGTCTGGCACTGATGTTAGTCTAGGATGCCTGGGGTGAGTAGGTGTTAGAGTTCATCCCAAGATGCTCAGTGGGGTTAAGGTCAAGACTCTGTGCAGGATATTCCACATCCACACCAAGCAAGTTCATCCATGCTAACCTTGGCATCCCATATCTTCATTGAGCTCACTTTGTGCACAGGGTTCTTTCAATTACCAAGAACCGTTTTGCACTCAAGTCTCCATTAGTGAACAGTTGATAACTTCTGCCTCTGCTGAGCCTGAAACACAGAGAGAAACAGCAGGAAAAGTAGGAGCATGTTTTGTCCACTGCTTTCATAGATTTATGTAATATAACTGTGTTTCAGCTCTCTTACCTGGCTGCTGTAGACAGTAGTTCCCTGGGCCTACTCACTCCACAACGGTGTAGGGGCCTTGCCAGCATGCAAGGAATTTGCAGGTGGCACTGGAAACAAGCAGGAGGACTTTTTCCCCAGGCTGAAATTCACGGTGTTGGGCCAGGCGGTTAAACGTTTGCCACTGTTTGTCTTGAGCCTCTCTCATGTGTTCTTGGATGATGGGCCCCACCCGGTTGATGCGCTCCTGTATCTCCCGGACATACTCCACTACTGAACATTAAGGGGATGGCTGTTCCTCCTAGGCCTCTTTGGCCACATCTATCAGGCCCCAGGGGCACCACCCAAACAGGAGCTCAAATGGCATAAAACCAGTAGAGAACTGCAGTGTCTCATGGATGGCAAACAACAAGTAGAAGAGGAGTAGGTCCAAGTTCCACCCCTCTTCACTGACGACCCGGCAGAGCATGCACTGTTGGTGGCTTTGCCTTGGGGGATGGCCTCTGGCCACTAAAGAAAAATCTCATATTTTCTCTAGTGTGTTGCAGGGCCCCAGATGTCTTCCTTAAAGGTGGGAGTGGGCCAGGTGCAAGATGGTCTCCATTTTGGGGAGGTCTGGGCATCTGGTGGCCTCTGGAACACCCCCCCCCCTCTTGGAAGCACATCCTGGAACCCTGGCCAGTCTCATCTTACAAGTAGAGGCATAGGAAGACTTGGAATTAACCCCACCATTACAGGCCAATTATGCGACCGGTGCCCTAAGCACACCTTGGCCGCCAGGACTTCCTGGAAATTCCTATGGACCCAGGTCACTATCAGGCAACCTTCTGGCCGGGAAGTCGAAGGCAGCGCTGAGGGCCACACCAGGGTGATGAAACTGCCGGTATCAAGGAGTGCTTGTTAGCACTACACTTTCCCAGGAGATTTGTTTTAATTAAGTCACACCATGACATTATGCAGTATACTGTCTCCCTCCCAAGCTTTGGATGGGCTATTCTGCCAACAGTGGAATTCTGTCACCACCTGCAAAAAATATTATCATGTAACTTCTACACATTTACTTATGGATTGGGTCTGAAACTTGGAGAGATTACTCTTCATTCTTGCCCAGGGCACCAGCTGATCTCACCTCTTCCGCAGCTTGGATGTACATTTGGCTGTTCTGCTGAAGTCTACCATAAACATGATCAGAGTGATTGTGCATCCCATTGCAATGTCCAAGTCCTGCATGGTAAAGCATATTCACAGTTTTGGACTGACCTTTAAGTGTTCACGAGTTTAAATCACCTTGCATACAAGTCAGTTTTCTTTCATTTAGCTGCCTGGATCGGTTCCCATATTGCTCAGGAGTATTCCACACACTCTGGATAGTCTTTTTTAAGGATGACCACAGCTACTAATCTTTGCCACTCAGAGATGATTCTGTTGCTTCCAGGCAGTTCTCATTAGCATCCACAAGAGCTCTTGTTGACATTGACATTAAGGTTATCCCCATAAACCCATTTTAACATTTTAAACTCTTTACAGGACATCTAGAGGCATTTTAACATTTTTAATAAGTCTTCATTTTTATGAAACATTTAACATTTATAACAATGAATTTATCAACTGCTAATACATGTATTCCATTTTCTCACAATGACTAAACTAATGTACTAGTTTCTTAATAAAATCAACATATCACATCTGTGCTATTGGGATTTAAAAAATTAATGCTTCCAGAGAGAGTAATGATTGAGTATGTGAGCTTCTATGTGAGAGAATAGATCCTGGCTGTGATTAGATACTTTAAGTGCCAAAGATACAGTCACATTGCTAAAGTATATAAGGGAAGGTTGAAAAAGCAAGTTTCCATAGTTCCAAATATTCAATGATTTAGTGATTATATCTAAATATATTTAAATATATAATTTATTTAGTGTGATCATGGAGTGGAAGAGCTAAATCAAGCGATCAGTGACACGATAATTGGAGCAATTTAGATGGTAATACCAAAGAGACAAAGAATAGAATTAAACTTGTCCCATGGTGGACAAAGAAGTATAAAGATGTTATAAGTTATAACTTACAGAGGCTACTGGACTACAAGAAGTCACAAGAAATTGTGAGGTGTACAATACAAAGAGCCAAAAGAGAATACTGTAGGAAGTTTTATGAAACCATTGGAAGGGACACTTCACTGGACAGGATATGAGTATGATTAAGAAGATGAATGGGGTTAAATGAGAATTTAGCTACCCAGTGATGATTGGGGAACATGGTATGGCTGTTACCTGTAAGGACAAAGCTAATGACCTAATAGCTCGAACCCTTGTGGGAATCTACAGCAGGGGGAATTTGTCCCAAGAGGAGGTGAACACAAGACATGAGACTAAGGAAAAATATGGACTGAATTTGTGGAATGTAGGTGGAGGGGAAGGGACAATGGACACTTTATTCATGAAAGAGGAGCTCAACCGTGCCTTGAGGAAAGCTAGAAACCAGGAAAGGTTGGAAAAAGCTATGTAATGCTGAGGAAACTGAGGGCAAGGAGTTGTTGTTGAAATTGTACAATAGGTTGTAGACAGAGGGCTTGATACCACAGGAATTGGTAATAATCCCCATTAGGAAATCAGGTAATGAAGCCAAGTTGCCAAGTGGCTATAGGCCGAAAGTATTGACTTCCCATCTGGGGAAAATTATTGAGGGGATGGTAAAGGACAGATTGTCATCTTGTCATCTTGTATCTTGAGTGGGAATTATCAGAGTGGTTTCAGGAAAGGGCAGAGTACAATAGACCCAATAATCAGTTTAGAGGATGAATTTAGAAAAACACGAGTGAACAAGGAAACTGTAATGGCAATTTTCTTTGATTTTCTCTGAGAGAAGGCATATGATAAGAAGTGGAAGGAGGTTGTACAGCTGGGAGTGGAACAAAGGGTGTATGGATGGGTGAAAGACTTTTTATGGGGTACAGAAAATAATGGTAAGAATTAATGGAGTATTGAGTGAGGGGTACTTCATGAAAATGGGATTCTTCAAGGAAGTATTATTAGGTCGTTACTGTTCTTGATTATGAAAAATGATATATTTAGAAAGATGGAACAGCCAAATCTGTTCTTATCAAACTGGACATAATACAGTAATGATATTAATAATGACGAATGTTAAATATGAATAATAAATCTAAATGTTAAATTTTATCTACATGTTAAATCTAAACATTATCTCTAAATCTAAATGTTAAATATAAATGTTAAATGTTAAATATAAATGTTAAATCTAAATCTAAACGTTGCACTCTAAATGTTTAGAGGATATGTAAATAGGACATGCCCCTGTGATTACTACTGGCTTTTGCTTTGAAAGGAGTTGTACCAATAAATGTATTGTGACCCCTTCTCCCTCCAATATTAAATACAGCTAGTAGCAATGGGAATTTTTGCTTGTACTGTTATTGGTTTACATTTAGATTAAACTAATCTAAATGATTTACATTTAGATCAAATCAAATCACTTTATTGTCACATCACATTACTGGTACATTGGTACAGTACATATGAGTGAAATTCTTGTGTG